>JZKD02S1511630.1:120400-140223 GCA_000966675.3 Picea glauca | reverse complement strand
ATGCCAACATGAAAACATACAGAAACAAACAAGTAAATCAGTGGTCAGTTAGAGTTTCAAGCGAAAAATATTAGCTTGGGAACATTACAGAGGACCTCAACCTATCTACATCCCAATGGAGCAAGATTGAGGCCATATGAATGGAAAATAAATCTAAATGGAATGATTCAGGTAAGTATTTCCCTTCTCCTTCACATGGTATGGTTTCTTCTACATATCCTCTGGGTATCTAGTCTCTTACTGAGGCAGTTGGTTGGTGTACTGGCTTGTCATTCGGGGTGGGTTCTAATCATGTTTCTTTGGATGGTCGGCCTTCGTTTGATATTTTTGTTGACCTATCAAATGAATCTAATATTTTAATACCCTAGGTTGATCCTCGATCGTAATTGTACAAATATTTTATGGGTTGGTTAGCCAGGATATTATAGGCCAAAGTGACTATGTGATTAATAGGCCAAAGAACCTAGATGTTAAAGGATAGTGAGCCTATTATTGTAACATTTAAAGACTCATACTATTAATAAAATACATCACTACTTCATACCGACCAAACAAAAGAGATGGGGAGATAAAATCCACTAGAAAGGGTCGCTAAGAGTCTAGAAAAGGGATAAGTTAAGGGGGCTTAATCCCAAAGGAAAATTATATTAATATTCCTTAAGGATGAAGTTATGGGTATGAATATATCCTAAGTTTCTTAAGTGGGGAAAAGTTAATTACTTGAGTGCCATGTGTCATAAAAGGAACATGCATATATAAGATAGATATTTAGTGTAATTGGAATCAATCATTCATCCATCATCCATACTAGGGAAGTGGACTTTGCATCCATATTTGTATGTGGGAGATATTTCTATCGAGTGACTGGAAAAAGTGGGTTATCCTGCTCATGGTAAAAGAAGAAGGTTTTCAAGTGCGTGGTCGAAGAACCAGGTTTCCAAGCCTGCGGTTGAAGAAATGGGTTTCTATGCCCATGATCATTCCCTCTAGGTGAGATAAATGTTGGGTATTAATTCCCAAGGTGCCAAGCTATGGCTACAAGGATTTCAAACTCCATGTATGACCTATTATTGAAGCTTTGGAAGGGAAGCTAGACATCCAAAGGACTGTTGAGTAGAGAATGGGAAGACTTCCTTGAGTAGGACAAACATTTGAGAGATGAGGGATTGTATGCTAGATGTTAGAGTTGGCACTTGATTTTGAGAATTGTTGTTGTTTGGCAGGCCTTAGACTGGATTAGCACATCCTTCTCCCTAGTATAATTTATTTCCAAATCATGGGTGATCCACTATTGAGATTATGAGCAATGTGGTCTATGGTTGGGATGATCATGGAAGGTTTGCATGCAGTTGGTATTTAATTCACAAAATATAAGTGTCTCTATATGTTTGTGTAAATTCTATGTTATGAATTATGATGTTCTGTTATGAAATTTTTGTTAATTATTTATATGAATTATTGTTTTGTATATTATTATTATTATGTTGAACTCTATTCATATGTAGAACATATGAGTAAATTTAATGGTATCAAAATTCAAAATTTTGATGTGGCATTTCCCAACATGGAGATGGGGATATTAACAAGTGGTATTAGAGCCCAGTTTCCAACATTTAGCCTACATGGACCCAATCAACTGAGCACAAAACTAAAATTTGTAGAGTAAGCATGAAAATTGGTTGACATAATGTTAGAATGAGTACGTCTACAAATTGTTCGACAAAATTACTCTAGTGAAATTGGAGTACATTTTAGGGGTATTTGGAAGAATCAAACCCAATAATTAAAATACCCAAGTTTTAAATCCATATTGAATATATTTGGGGCTGGAGATAGATGGATTTTGAATTATAGTACCAGGATGGAGGAAATTGTAAAAACTCCCCTAATTCGTGAATAAATTTGAGTATGATTCATACCCAAGAATGTAAACCAGTAGTGAACATAATAAATTTGTTGTTACATAGGTTTAAGTGACATTTATTTGGATTAAATTGGTTTAAATTATACATTTTCAAAAGCATTCATGGTGAAATTGGATGAAATTGGCGAAAAAACCCCAAATTCCTACAGCTAAATAATGGTAAGTTAAAAGTGAAAGAGTCAAATTTCAAAAACATAGGACCAATTATATGTATATGTATTAAATAGGTTGTACTGAKATTAATTATATATTTCTAATGGTGGTTGAAKAAGAAKAATATGAAATTATGTATTTTGAGCATTTTGGAAATTTTCGAAAATAAGTGAAATTGGAAAAATTGGAAAGGTTTCTATATCRTGGAATTTGTCTGGATGTGGATGGTATAGGTMAGATGACGTGTAATGATGGTGAAATTTAATTCCATGGTTTCATGTACATGGTTCTAGTGTAAAGTGAAATTTTCCATGAGAACTGGTGCCATAGTGGCGGTGTTATCCTACGCAGTGAAACCCCACGCATAKGACATGCAACAACCCTACAATGATTTCAGGGGGTTGAGTTGGGTTATACTAAMCCAAGAAAGGGAGGGACTAAATGAATGGTTATGCGACAYGTCACSTCATCCCTAACCATGGTTATATATTTCARCCCCTCCCTATGGTTTTAATGTTTAGTGGGGCAGGGAGTACCAAAATGTAAYGTGGATCATCGATCCCTGCCGACGACCATCAAATGATGACCATTGGATTCCACCAATGTGAAKMTTATCATGTTGAGRTGTATGAKTTTTGGATGGGKMAATTTCATCTCTGCAACCAMATATGTWGGTGTCTCTATGGCATCCAAGGGTTGATGGGACCCAGATTATAAAATTAAGTGTGCACGAATGAATGGGGAAAGAGAAAGAATAAGAGGTAACAGGTCAATGAGGTGGGGCCAAGTGTGAAAGGGAGATAAAATGGAATCCTTAGAGGGGTTATAGGTTTAATTTGGTGCCACTTTAGCATCCTCGTCAACATAAGGTGGCAAAAATATAACAGAAATTAATATAAATTTATGGAAAATTTCGATGTTTTCTAGGTCATCTTTTTGCAAGGAATTTTTATGCACATAAGAATGTTTTTAGCTACTCAAAAAACATGAGAATAAAGTGTGCCAAGGTAAACTATGTATTTTCAACTCAAATTAAAGATCTTGGAGAGATATTTCTAGTGGCGTAAACCATTCGTCAAACAAATCTTTTATGGGGAAGATACATGTCAAATAGTGAAGGGTAAATTTTAAGACTCAGCTAACTTCTTAGGGCCATAACTCCTACTCAGGAATCAAATTAAGGCACAAGAAAATTATATCGGGATATATTGAGTGAGAGAACTTAGTAATGGTGCTAAATTAGAAATATAGGCATATAAAATGCACAGGAGGAGGTAGAAGGTAAATGTATTATCGGAAAATGATATTTTAAAGACTTGGTTGAGTTTTAAGCATGTATTAAATTACCATTCAAAAAATTAAATGAGGAAGGAGATTTTAATGAAATTATTTTTTAGCCATCATAAAGAATACATAACATAAAATAAACATTAATAACAACAAACCATAATGCCAAGATTGTTAACGAAGTTCAACAAAGTTGCCTAAATATTCAAACCTTTGCCTCAATGGGAGAGTCTTTGTTATTAATATTCAATGTTGAAAAATTACATCAAAAGTATCTCAAATGGATTACAAACTAAGTTTTTTGTTTCTTTCTTGACCTCAATAATCCAAAAAAACTGATGACACTGAAAAAGGTTGAGCGTAGCTCCCAAAAATGGCCTCCACTGTTCGCTTCCTCAATGGCTTTCCTGTATAAAAATGGCTTAAGCTTCCAAATTCTTCAGAATTGTGATAATATGAACCTTATTGGACTGTAAAAAGCCTTTTATTTATATATAACTTTATTTAGGGATCCTATCCCAACTTCCTCCCAATATCCTACCCAAAAAAGGGCTCCAGATCCTCAATTTTGGGCAAAAATCTAATAAAATCAGCTGAATAATACAAAAAAAATCCATATAATAAATTTGTTAATCCATATTGGGAAAAATTAATTGCACATGCCCCTTTCTCCTTTTCCCTTTTTCATATGGGAAGAACCATGTGGCCATGTGCTGGGTCGCGCCCTTGTCCTCCACCCTAACTCATGGTCTAGCACCCTCTGGTCGTGTGGCTAGCCCCCCGTCGATTGAGGCTTATCCAAAAAATTGCACCCACTAACCACTTAAATAATATCGATGTCATATTGTTAAAGAAGTGGCATGTGTGCCCGGGTGACTATCTCATTCGGTGCAGTTTGTTGGCATGACCAAAGGTCAGGGGTTCCAACCCCATGAAGTGAAACAAACTTTTGGACCAACCAACCTTGGCAAAATATGAGGTGCCACATGGTGCCCTATGATTGGGTCACGTGTCACCTTTGGATTAGCCTATATAATCCAGTCATTGCACAATCACACTACCAAGTCATCTACCCAGTCAGATATAAAGTCAACGCATATGCCACGTGTCGTCATGTCATCCTACCATGTCATTGTTTTATCTGCCATGTGTCATACTACCAATGGTGCCACATCTTCTGTATACAACCACATTTCATGACCAGATCCTTCCACCTGTCTCCCCGTTAGCATCCGTACAATGATGTGCCACTTCCTTACAGGTCTAACTCATCCCTGAAAACACCAAAAATGACTACCATGTGGCACACCCTAGTGCAACCACATGCCCCTATTGATGCCATCATGATGTCACCTACCACATCATGCTGACATATTTTTTATTTTAGCAACATAGCCTGTTGACTGTTGAGTTTTTGACTTTTTTGCATGTTTGGGAAAATGATCAGAACGTGATAAATTTTGCATATGGTGTCCATTTTTTGAAAAAAACGAATATGGTCAGAATTGGTGCAATTAGCTCGATGCAATGGCACTTGTTTTTTACAATTCCGATAAATTTGATTATTAGGCCTTCCTGTATCCATTTTGGATAATTCCTCCCCACTAAGACCTTGTGGTCCTCCAAAAGGGTATTAACCAGACATCAAGTGTGGGATAGGCCTCCCCACTTGTCCCTTGTCTTTAAAATATGTCATGTGCACCTGCTGCATTATAATCAATTTCATAATAACCATGACAACTAAAAGAATATTGTTATCCATTTGAACTCATTCACATCTTACTAAATCCACTACCATCGATGTAGATTGTTAGCATTTTGTAATTTTCCCAAGGTTGTGGAGGCAGTCACAGAGGTAACATCAAAACCACTTCAAGTCAAGGATCTATCCCTCCAAGACTCAGAGGGATCTCTATGTATGATTTAGCTTTGTTTGGGTCAGATATTAGGCCAGTTATGATAGATTTGGGTTTGGTTTTTAGATTTTTTGTTGGAACAACATGGGAAAACCATTGGGCAATGAAGTCAAAGAGGCTGAGGTGATCAATTTGAAGAAGTATCAATCTAAAGTGAAATAGGGAAAGCTAGACATACTACTGGATCCGATAAATTTTGAATGAAGTGAAATATGAGAAAAGAGAAAGGATTAATTTAGCAACAAAGAAATGAAGAATTATGGCACTAAATATAAGAAAAAAACATTTGTATTATCCCCAGTAAGAATCAAAGTGTATCTTTCAACAAATTATGTTCTTAAAACTTCTACAAGATAATGAGGAAAGAAAAAACATATGGAAACAGAGAAAAAAAATTACAGAAGAAACACTTCACCAATAGTTATGGCACATGAATCCTAAAACAAATGATCTTGTACCCCTACAGATTTGAAAGAAAATAGGCTCTGTGAGATCATTACAATAATGGGAAAATATTCCTTCAACAGGTTCCAACCCCGCCTTGTTACAAAAAAACTCTCCTTTATAATAAAACAATAGTTCTACTATATTTGATTTGTTGGCAAATAAACTCTAACACAATCATAACAAATCATACTAAAAATAGTAAAACTATTAAAAAAACTTGAATTGCTCAAAATTGTTGGAGTCGAATTATCTCTTCAAATTTTTCACTTGTGCTCAAATCTGGACTTGACCTTTTAACTTCTTAACTCATGCCTTGAAATGCTAGATTGTTGACTAGAAATGTGGATCTCCAATACTAATATGATGTCTTATATATGCATTTGATTTAATATTTGACCTGATGAGAATGTTCTACCACCTGTGCCTTTATCTACCCTGTTATTATGGATCTAATCCATAAAATTAGAGATTTGATATTCTATTACTAACACTCTGCCACGAAAATTGGAATTTGACATGTTGATTCGGAAAACCTTGGGATTGTTGGATTGTCCCTTGAGACCTGTAAATCAACAAATATTGAAACTAAAGAGCTTGAAGTCAAACTCCCTCCATTGTTTCCTTATATCTTGAATGCTAAAAATAAAACCCTCGAAATATGGAATAATGAAATTATCATTTTCCACTTGTGGTTGGAAAAGTAGAATCCTCTGCCACATATGTTCTATTATGATTCATTCCTAAACATTTCCTGTAAGGAATTGTTCCACCAGAACTATAGGAAGCCTATATTCATATGATATAAAAAACCCTTCAATGTTTTCAAGTCTTCTTCAAGGACATCAACATCAGATTGGACCTCCATCCAACATCACTCGGAGCCATCCATTCATAAAATATTGGGAAAGGCCCATGACAATTTGATNCGATAAATTTTGAATGAAGTGAAATATGAGAAAAGAGAAAGGATTAATTTAGCAACAAAGAAATGAAGAATTATGGCACTAAATATAAGAAAAAAACATTTGTATTATCCCCAGTAAGAATCAAAGTGTATCTTTCAACAAATTATGTTCTTAAAACTTCTACAAGATAATGAGGAAAGAAAAAACATATGGAAACAGAGAAAAAAAATTACAGAAGAAACACTTCACCAATAGTTATGGCACATGAATCCTAAAACAAATGATCTTGTACCCCTGCAGATTTGAAAGAAAATAGGCTCTGTGAGATCATTACAATAATGGGAAAATATTCCTTCAACAGGTTCCAACCCCGCCTTGTTACAAAAAATCTCTCCTTTATAATAAAACAATAGTTCTACTATATTTGATTTGTTGGCAAATAAACTCTAACACAATCATAACAAATCATACTAAAAATAGTAAAACTGTTAAAAAAACTTGAATTGCTCAAAATTGTTGCAGTCGAATTATCTCTTCAAATTTTTCACTTGTGCTCAAATCTGGACTTGACCTTTTAACTTCTTAACTCATGCCTTGAAATGCTAGATTGTTGACTAAAAATGTGGATCTCCAATACTAATGTGATGTCTTATATATGCATTTGATTTAATATTTGACCTGATGAGAATGCTCTACCACCTGTGCCTTTATCTACCATGTTATTATGGATCTAATCCATAAAATTAGAGGTTTGATATTCTATTACTAACACTCTGCCACGAAATTTGGAATTTGACATGTTGATTCGGAAAACCTTGGGATTGTTGGATTGTCCCTTGAGACCTGTAAATCAACAAATATTGAAACTAAAGAGCTTGAAGTCAAACTCCCTCCATTGTTGCCTTATATCTTGAATGCTAAAAATAAAACCCTCGAAATATGGAATAATGAAATTATCATTTTCCACTTGTGGTTAGAAAAGTAGAATCCTCTGCCACATATGTTCTATTATGATTCATTCCTAAACATTTCCAGTAAGGAATTGTTCCACTAAAACTATAGGAAGCCTATATTCATATGATATAAAAAAGCCTTCAATGTTTTCAAGTCTTCTTCAAGGACATCAACATCAGATTGGACCTCCATCCAACATCACTCGGAGCCATCCATTCATAAAATATTGGGAAAGGCCCATGACAATTTGATCTCTTATCAGAGGGACTACCTCCTATGTATTTGACTATAAAGTAGGACCAATAACCAAACATGGAAAAATTTAAATGAGATCAAGACCACTTTCCTCTAAATAATGCCAAGCATTTAGCTCTGAAACTGTTTTTTCCATGCAATACCAATTCTAGGTTACTTTAGAATATTATGGATCTAACCAATATCTTTCAGATATCCTTTGCAACATGGAATATAACAAATGGTATCAAAGAATGGAAAAATATTCTTTAGGGGAATCATTGATTACATATGGCATAAAAAGCCAATGAACCCTCCATGCTATTTATCATATCAATCTGTTTTTCCTTGGGTAGTTTTCTTTGTTGATTCTACAGAAGATCTTCAAGTAGCAATAGATAACAATTTTTTGACAAGAAGAGGATGATCTCATGCCTGATGAAGTGTAGGAGAATTCATAATATATACATATATGAATTCTTTGCACTACTCCAGTGCCAAGAAAACCATCGCAATGTCTTGTTTACCTCTTGTTCTAACTGTTTCCAAGTTTTTGTTGTTACTATATTAAGCAAACTGAGCATAGACAACCAAACTGATATTGTTTTTCACATGTTGCACTAGACACTACCATCATCCCATGTTTTTTGGTTTTGATTTCTCAATATTTACTCCATTTGAGATCCATACATTCTTGTTTCATAGTTATAAAGACAAGAGTATTTGACCAAATCAATCATACCCTTCTACTGTGATTGTCACATGGTTTTTAATGAGGGATCCAAACTTAACGTTAACTAAATTCGAGATTTGACCAGGGCTATTGAAATATGATCATAATGTTTCTTTGAAGTCTTGTAACTAGAAATAACATACCCAACAATATAAAATGGCACAAGAATAACAATAATCATGAACATCTCCAGCTCATATTACTACATACTACATTATTTTTTGATGCAAATGCCCAATTGATTTTATTATAACATTACAATCTTAATACATCATCGACATCATATGAGTTAGTTTTTTCTTTTGGTGTTTTACCAATGGCATACAAGTTCAGGTTTGGAAACTCAGAGTGTTCTTCATTTTCCTTATGTGCTCCAATATAATGATATCCCTGTTACCAATGGTTGTCACAAAAACATTCGCAGAGCTAACTACATTTTCTAGGATGAGAACATGAAGACCTTCCATAAAATTTTGTAGGGTGCTAATAGAATCAATTTATGTAACAATGAACCTAGCTCCAACAACCTTCATGGCTACAACACAACCCTCACCAATATCTACATATCCATACACAACAACAACCATACCAACAATTATGACATATGTACTCCGAGTTCGAGTTCAGACTGAAAGTAACCTTGAACTTCCATGTTCTCATGATATAATTTGGGCATCTGGAATTTGTTGTAACAATTGTTTTTCTGCATGTACATAATTTGGCACAACATGTAGTACAACTGAATGTCGTCTTGTTACTTGGTGTTAGAATGTTGGATGAATTGACACTTGGAAAACCTTTTAACCATTGGCATTGTTTAGTGGCTTATCGTGGCTTGCTTATGGTGACATCCGGGAACACATTTTGATACACTTTGTTTGAAAACTGTGATGCACTGTCTTCAATATTACATAACTAGCATCCTGAAGAAGCACTTCTCTTATCCACGGAAGCATGAACAATGTGTTGCCTTGTTTATTTAAGAGTCATTCCACATGTTAATAATGCACATGAGGGTTTTATTCTATATTACCTGTACCAGGAGGGCCCCAAAAGACTAAACTTCTTGTCCATTTAGGTTTGGAAACCAATCAAAAAAAAAAAATGTGTTATTGAGCTTGTTTGGTGATCTGCATGCATGAATCAGAGAAAAAAACTTCACAACAAATGTACAAGATCCATGACACCTGTATGTCCCCTCTTGGCACTTGATACATCCTTTGGACACCTTCATGATCAACTTGGCACGTTGCACTATTTTTTATATTTTTTTTTACTCTATGGACAATATCCCATATGCACTGGGTAAAATGAAGTGTTGGTGTTTATATAAGCCAAGACTCACATAGTGTTTCAATGATGTGAGCCCGAGGCTATGTATTGGAGCTTGGCACTTGTGCGCTAGGCTTGTGTATTGTTTTGACTTGGTGTTGTGGATGCAGGTCCTTATTCTCTATGTTGAGCACTTGGAGATTGGCCCTCGACTAATATATATTTTTGAGAAAATATTTTTCAAATGATTTTATTTCTTTTTTAAATATTAGCCATGTCTCTATAATAATTTCATGAGCCTATTTTTCCTCACAATAAGAAAAATTCCAAGAAACATAAGCCCCAAGAACTTACAATTCTTTGACATCAAACATAGCACAAAATATTTGGTTAAATAAACCAAAATTGAAACACTTTTGCCCAATCATCACCATGAGAAGTATAATAAACCTGAGAGACAAGTGATATAAAGATCATTTATTTTATGACATCCAGAGCACCTTTTGTCAACTTTGAATTTTCATTATGTTCCATGAGCAATAGCATTATAAGAAATATATTTTATGCCTAAAATAGATGTCAGCCAGAGTACTGATTTCCCTATAATTTATAGGGTCCTAACATAGATAACATTAGGAGTGATAAAATCAGAAATATGACTGAAACTGAACCTATATGTTTGATGCTCTTGCACAATATTATCTTATATTGAAGAAAAGTATGATTGAACTTCCATTCTACAACCATTTCATGTTCATGCTTAGGATCAACCACTTTACTTGAAACACTTATAGGTGTATTCCTTGCATAATATTCCTTCTTTAATTATTCCATTGTTAGAAGAGATTGACTTGCTTTAATATGACGAGCATGTAAAAAATATTCATTTGCTTCTTTAGTTAAGTGATATTGGTTTTGTTCCCCGTAGAAGATTATTTTGCAATCATATAAATAATGGATTCCTAAGACCATTCCACATGTTTCTAGTGGCACCACATCACATGTTACTTCATCCACATACTTATATGAAATTGAAAATTTTAGGATACATTTATTTCTTATGGGAAATTTGTGATCTTTGATTATCTATTTAAGTTAATAGGGTTTGTGATGCATCTTAGTTTTTAATCCCAATTTCTTAACCACTTCCTATGAAATTAAGTTATATTGAGATCCAGTATCTATCAATGTATTGATCTTAGTATGTTTCATTATGACCCTTATATGAAACAATTTACTTCTAGAGTCATAACCATCACCAATATTACNCCTTCAATGTTTTCAAGTCTTCTTCAAGGACATCAACATCAGATTGGACCTCCATCCAACATCACTCGGAGCCATCCATTCATAAAATATTGGGAAAGGCCCATGACAATTTGATCTCTTATCAGAGGGACTACCTCCTATGTATTTGACTATAAAGTAGGACCAATAACCAAACATGGAAAAATTTAAATGAGATCAAGACCACTTTCCTCTAAATAATGCCAAGCATTTAGCTCTGAAACTGTTTTTTCCATGCAATACCAATTCTAGGTTACTTTAGAATATTATGGATCTAACCAATATCTTTCAGATATCCTTTGCAACATGGAATATAACAAATGGTATCAAAGAATGGAAAAATATTCTTTAGGGGAATCATTGATTACATATGGCATAAAAAGCCAATGAACCCTCCATGCTATTTATCATATCAATCTGTTTTTCCTTGGGTAGTTTTCTTTGTTGATTCTACAGAAGATCTTCAAGTAGCAATAGATAACAATTTTTTGACAAGAAGAGGATGATCTCATGCCTGATGAAGTGTAGGAGAATTCATAATATATACATATATGAATTCTTTGCACTACTCCAGTGCCAAGAAAACCATCGCAATGTCTTGTTTACCTCTTGTTCTAACTGTTTCCAAGTTTTTGTTGTTACTATATTAAGCAAACTGAGCATAGACAACCAAACTGATATTGTTTTTCACATGTTGCACTAGACACTACCATCATCCCATGTTTTTTGGTTTTGATTTCTCAATATTTACTCCATTTGAGATCCATACATTCTTGTTTCATAGTTATAAAGACAAGAGTATTTGACCAAATCAATCATACCCTTCTACTGTGATTGTCACATGGTTTTTAATGAGGGATCCAAACTTAACGTTAACTAAATTCGAGATTTGACCAGGGCTATTGAAATATGATCATAATGTTTCTTTGAAGTCTTGTAACTAGAAATAACATACCCAACAATATAAAATGGCACAAGAATAACAATAATCATGAACATCTCCAGCTCATATTACTACATACTACATTATTTTTTGATGCAAATGCCCAATTGATTTTATTATAACATTACAATCTTAATACATCATCGACATCATATGAGTTAGTTTTTTCTTTTGGTGTTTTACCAATGGCATACAAGTTCAGGTTTGGAAACTCAGAGTGTTCTTCATTTTCCTTATGTGCTCCAATATAATGATATCCCTGTTACCAATGGTTGTCACAAAAACATTCGCAGAGCTAACTACATTTTCTAGGATGAGAACATGAAGACCTTCCATAAAATTTTGTAGGGTGCTAATAGAATCAATTTATGTAACAATGAACCTAGCTCCAACAACCTTCATGGCTACAACACAACCCTCACCAATATCTACATATCCATACACAACAACAACCATACCAAMAATTATGACATATGTACTYCGAGTTCGAGTTCAGACTGAAAGTAACCTTGAACTTCCATGTTCTCATGATATAATTTGGGCATYTGGAATTTGTTGTAACAATTGTTTTTCTGCATGTACATAATTTGGCACAACATGTAGTACAACTGAATGTCCTCTTGTTACTTGGTGTTAGAATGTTGGATGAATTGACACTTGGAAAACCTTTTAACTGTTGGCATTGTTTAGTGGCTTATCGTGGCTTGCTTATAGTGACATCCGGGCACACATTTTGATACACTTTGTTTGAAAACTGTGATGCACTGTCTTCAATATTACATAACTAGCATCCTGGAGAAGCACTTCTCTTATCCATGGAAGCATGAACAATGTGTTTCCTTGTTTATTTAAGAGTCATTCCACATGTTAATAATGCACATGAGGGTTTTATTCTATATTACTTGTACCAGGAGGGCCCCAAAAGACTAAAATTCTTGTCCATTTAGGTTTGGAAACCAATCAAAAAAAAAATGTGTTATTGAGCTTGTTTGGTGATCTGCATGCATGAATCAGAGAAAAAAACTTCACAACAACTGTGCAAGATCCATGACACCTGTATGTCCCCTCTTGGCACTTAATACATCCTTTGGACACCTTCACGATCAAATTGGCACATTGCACTATTTTTTATATTTGTTTTTACTCTATGGACAGTATCCCATATGCACTGGGTAAAATGAAGTGTTGGTGTTTATATAAGCCAAGACTCACATAGTGTTTCAATGATGTGAGCCCGAGGCTATATATTGGAGCTTGGCACTTGTGCACTAGGCTTGTGTATTGTTTTGACTTGGTGTTGTGGATGCAGGTCCTTATTCTCTATGTTGAGCACTTGGAGATTGGCCCTCGACTAATATATATTTTTGAGAAAATATTTTTCAAATGATTTTATTTCTTTTTTAAATATTAGCCATGTCTCTATAATAATTTCATGAGCCTATTTTTCCTCACAATAAGAAAAATTCCAAGAAACATAAGCCCCAAGAACTTACAATTCTTTGACATCAAACATAGCACAAAATATTTGGTTAAATAAACCAAAATTGAAACACTTTTGCCCAATCATCACCATGAGAAGTATAATAAACCTGAGAGACAAGTGATATAAAGATCATTTATTTTATGACATCCAGAGCACCTTTTGTCAACTTTGAATTTTCATTATGTTCCATGAGCAATAGCATTATAAGAAATATATTTTATGCCTAAAATAGATGTCAGCCAGAGTACTGATTTCCCTATAATTTATAGGGTCCTAACATAGATAACATTAGGAGTGATAAAATCAGAAATATGACTGAAACTGAACCTATATGTTTGATGCTCTTGCACAATATTATCTTATATTGAAGAAAAGTATGATTGAACTTCCATTCTACAACCATTTCATGTTCATGCTTAGGATCAACCACTTTACTTGAAACACTTATAGGTGTATTCCTTGCATAATATTCCTTCTTTAATTATTCCATTGTTAGAAGAGATTGACTTGCTTTAATATGACGAGCATGTAAAAAATATTCATTTGCTTCTTTAGTTAAGTGATATTGGTTTTGTTCCCCGTAGAAGATTATTTTGCAATCATATAAATAATGGATTCCTAAGACCATTCCACATGTTTCTAGTGGCACCACATCACATGTTACTTCATCCACATACTTATATGAAATTGAAAATTTTAGGATACATTTATTTCTTATGGGAAATTTGTGATCTTTGATTATCTATTTAAGTTAATAGGGTTTGTGATGCATCTTAGTTTTTAATCCCAATTTCTTAACCACTTCCTATGAAATTAAGTTATATTGAGATCCAGTATCTATCAATGTATTGATCTTAGTATGTTTCATTATGACCCTTATATGAAACAATTTACTTCTAGAGTCATAACCATCACCAATATTACYTGACAAATGAACTRTCATGATTTTAGACTCATCACCTGAATCATACCCCAAGTTTGTTGGTTGTATTACTATTGCAACTRTTTTCCTCCCTTTCCTCTCTTTTAACCACTTCGCTCTTTTCTCTGGGTKCAATTGCCAACAATGGTCATAATCATGCCCTTCTTTCTTGCAATGATGGAAAGAGAGAWTCTCTTCACTAAAGATAAATTTTCCCTCKTYGCATTCCCCTTTCTTTTGTTTTATTTCCTTGAAGAYGATTCCCCTGATACATGAACTCTTATTTTCCCTACTTCAATATATGCTTCTTGAACAAAAACTTCATCAAGATTAGTAGGTCCAAAGATAAATACAATGTTATGAATATGTTCAGGTAAACCTCCTATATACTTCATAGGAGTTTCTTGTGTATGTAATGGAATATTTAACATTAATTCCATCTTAAGAAATTCATCTTTTTATTCTTGCAGCATTTGTCCTTTTCTTAGTTTAAAAATTTTCCATTCAATTAAATCCTTTTCCTTATAACCCAAAGGATAAACTACTTTCTAAGTACAAATAAAAAATCCTTCCATGATGGAAATACATTACCAACTTGTTGAGTACCATGTTGCAACTTACTCCGCCACCAGATGAGTGTTGTGCCTGCAAGAGAAAGTGATGCTAATTTGATTTGGGTTACCTCATCGTGGATTTGTTGCACACTACAATAAACTTCCATGTCTAAACAAATTATCAAGTCTCTCAACATTGACTTCCCCATCATACATGGGTAAATCAAATTTTACATCAAGCTTAAGTAATGTCATATTAGGCTTATGTTTATGAGAATGTTTTCTTGTAGTGGAATTTGAACTTCTACATGAAGAAGAAGAAGAAGAAGATGAACGAGGAGGTTTAGGAGGCTCCTCTCCTTCTTCACTTTTTTCTTTCTTTGAATATTACCCTTGAAAATTCCTCTTTTGTTCCAAGTAATCATCATACAACACATTTACCATCTCCGACATGGGAAATAAAGTTATTTGAAACTCTCTTTCATTTTGAGAAAGTTCATCTTTCGATGCCATTTTCTTACTCTGGGACATCTTCTTTCTTAATCCAATACATGGATCCCCTTCTACAATATCACCTTCACCATGACTTAACTTTTCCCTGGTAGTCATGAAAACTCAAACAACCAACTATCAACCTGCTCTGATACCAATTGATATGAAAATGATCTTTTAAAAACTTGGTTGAGTTTTAAGCATGTGTTAAATTACCATTCAAAATCTTAAATGAGGAAGGATATTATAATGAAAGAATGTTGAAACCATTATAAATAATACAAAACATAAATTATACATTAATAACAAAAAACCATAATAGATTTTGACAAAGTTGCCTATGTCTCTGGTCCTTTGTCTTAGTGGGGAAAGCTTTATTATTCAAATATTCAATGCTGAAAAATTACATCAGAAGTATATCAAATGGATTACAAAATCATATGGATTTATTCTTCTCAAACTAAAGAATCCAACAAAACTAATGTCATTGAAAAAGGTTGAGGGTATCTCACAAAAATGGCCTCCAAAGTTCGCTTCCTCAATAGCTTCCCTGCATAAAAATCTCCCAGGATTCCAAATTATTAAGAACTTTGCTAATATGAACCTTCTTGGACTGTCAAAAACATATGATTTATATATATCTTCAGTTGGGGATCCTATCCCAACTTCCTCCCAATATATGGCCTCGAAAAGGGCTCTAGATAATATAATAAAGATTTCGACCCACATAATAAAGATTTTAATAAAGATTTTAACCCACATTGGGAAACATTAGGTGAAGGTGCCCCTTTTTCCTTGGCCCTTAGTCATATGGGAAGTGAAATGTGGCCATGTGCAGGGTTGTTCCATTGTTCTCTTCCCTGGATCTTGGTCTAATGCCCCTTGGTCACGTGGAAAACCACTCACCAACTAGGGATTAACCCAAAAAATGAACCCACTAACCACTGAAATAATATCGTGGCCATATTGTTAAAGAAGTGGCATGTGCACCCTTGTAACTATCATGTTTGGTGTAGTCCGTTGGCATGACAGAAGGTTATGGGTTCAATGCCCATAGAGAAAAAAAACCTTTTTGACCAGCCAACCTTGGCCATATCTGTTGAGATTTGAGTACCTTGGTAAGTGATCCCCATGTGCTTATGAGTCTCTAGGCACAAAGGGGGAAGACTGTTACCCTTGTACTTTACTTTATGATTCTAATTTCACTTTGACTTAAGAATTTTAAGTTAAAAGTGAAATATGTCACTTAAGTCATGAAGTGACAATTAATTCACAATGTGGGTGAATTAATAGACATAAAGCAACTAAGGAAAGTGGGTTTCCTAAGTGAGATTTTTGGAGTTGATCTCACCCATTGATTAGACTTGTCTAGATCTAATCTAGGCCATTGATCTTTTAGGGTTGGCACGAGGAGGCGAAAGAGAGGGTATAGTGCATTTGGAGACTCATTTCTTCACTTGAGACTTTTGGAGAAGAGAGGGAGGGCACATATCTTGAGGAGGAGAGGGGTGCACTTCATGAGGGTTTGAGAAAAACCCTTGAGAGCTTGAGGAGGAGCTTGTGTTAGCTTGGAGCTTTCATGGAGAGGTTATCCATGGAGTCTTATATTTCCTTTCCTAGTCATGAGCATTTTCATGGAGGAGGGGCACATCTGAGAGAGGACGACGCACTTGATTTCTTCAGTTGCTCACTGGGAGAGGAGGACTTGTCAAATCGATATGAGGCCTGATGCATGAGGAGGCTAGAGAAAGGGTGCATGCTTTCATTGTGAGAGATATCCAGATTTAGTCTCAGTTTATTTATGGTGATCATTTCTGCTTGGAGGAGGGCGCATGAGTTGAGTGGAATGGCAGCTACCTGGTAGCATATCTGCTTGGAGGATTCGAGCTCTGATAGTTTCAGTGGAGAGGCAGAACAGGAGAGGACATTCTTGTGGAGGGATTTCTTCATTGGGTTACTGATGAGCTAGGGTGATNAGACTGTTACCCTTGTACTTTACTTTATGATTCTAATTTCACTTTGACTTAAGAATTTTAAGTTAAAAGTGAAATATGTCACTTAAGTCATGAAGTGACAATTAATTCACAATGTCGGTGAATTAATAGACATAAAGCAACTAAGGAAAGTGGGTTTCCTGAGTGAGATTTTTGGAGTTGATCTCACCCATTGATTAGACTTGTCTAGATATAATCTAGGCCATTGATCTTTTAGGGTTGGCATGAGGAGGCGAAAGAGAGGGTATAGTGCATTTGGAGACTCATTTCTTCACTTGAGACTTTTGGAGAAGAGAGGGAGGGCACATATCTTGAGGAGGAGAGGGGCGCACTTCATGAGGGTTTGAGAAAAACCCTTGAGAGCTTGAGGAGGAGCTTGTGTTAGCTTGGAGATTTCATGGAGAGGTTATCCATGGAGTCTTATATTTCCTTTCCTGGTCATGAGCATTTTCATGGAGGAGGGGCGCATCTGAGAGAGGACGACGCACTTGATTTCTTCAGTTTCTCACTGGGAGAGGAGGACTTGTCAAATCGATATGAGGCCTGATGCATGAGGAGGCTAGAGGAAGGGTGCATGTTGTCATTGTGAGAGATATCCAGATTTAGTCTCAGTTTATTTATGGTGATCATTTCTGCTTGGAGGAGGGCGCATGAGTTGAGTGGACTGGTAGCTACCTGGTAGCATATCTGCTTGGAGAATTCGAGCTCTGATAGTTTCAGTGGAGAGGCAGAACAGGAGAGGACATTATTGTGGAGGGATTTCTTCATTGGGTTACTGATGAGCTAGGGTGATTTAGTTCAGTACAAAGGGAAGTAAAGGGAGAGGGCACACCATAGTTTGGGCACTTCTTTCTCTGGTTCTTATGGAAAGGCTCGTGAGGAGATTTCTATGTATATAGGTTCCATTTTATTTCATTACTTGTTGTATCTCTTGCTTTAATCATCATTATATACGCATATATCCCAAACTGGTTTTTCCCTGGGGGGGTTTATCCAGGGTCATGTTGACCAAAAATACCTATGTCAAATTTGTGTATGTTTAGAAGTGTAGATCAACATTTTAATGTTCAAGATCTAGAGGTAGTTTTATGTGTTTTAAGTTATATTGCATGTGATAACATTGAGATAAGAAAACACTTGCAAGGGCACCTTAAAAGAGCGCTTAACCTATAAAACATTGAGCAGAAGGTGGGGTAATTGTTTGTTGTCTTAAAACAGCAAAAGAAGAAATCCATACAGTTGAAACTTAGAGACATACTAAGGTCAAGGATAGACCTTAGATGGCAGCCTCACAGGACCTTAGATAATTTCTACATGGTATCAGAGCCAAAGGTGGCTTACACTTGCTGATTTTGGAGCACTTTTTGGGCAGTTTGTAGAAGTTTTTATATCAGATTTGTTAGTTGTTTTGGACAGAAATTTTACAATCCAAAATAGTGGGTAAAATTCATATCTAAAGGTGCCTCTCTTTCATTTCCAGTTGCACAACTCATGGCAGATTTTGGACAACTAGTTTACAGTCTTGGTGGACAGTTGTAGGCAGATTTGTTGGGCTGATTTTTGACACTTGTGGACAACCTATTTTCACACCTGTGTGGATAGGAGTGAGGCTGTAGAGATGACCTATTTTCACACCTAGAGATTAGGAGTGAGGTCATGGATTCGCTTGCCTCTTTTCACACCTGTGTTGACAGGAGTGAGGCAATGTTCCTTTTGCATTGGGAGCATTAGAGTGAGCGCAGTTGGAAAACATGTCAGTATCTCAGATGCATGTGGAGGACAGGCTAGCCGGGGCTAGCAATCAGTCATCGTGGAAGGTGAGGATGGTCTTTGTCTTCAAGGATCTCAAGGTATCAGACATAGTCGAGGTATTTGTTCTTCCCATTCCTGTGACTGCTCCCATCTTGGTAGCAGAATTTAGGAGGAGGAACAACAAGGCGAAGAGGATCATTTTTTATGTTATGAGAGATCACATTATTCACCACTTGACTGGGAAGACTTGTGCATTTGATATGTGGGCATATTTCTACAAGTTCTATGAGAGCTCTAATGAGAACCGGATTATGGTTCTTCATGACCGACTGAGGGGCATTCACATGCTCAAGGACGATTTGGTACTTCATTCCTTGGTAGATACACACATATCAAAGATGAGTTGGTAGCCATTGGAGAGGTTGTGAACCCTAACTCTTTGGTGAGGAGAGCTATGAATAGCTTCACCAAACCGTGGGGTCCATTTGTATAGGGCATTGTTTCTAGGGAGGTTATTTCTACATGAGAGAGGATGTGGGATGACTTCATCCAGGAGGAGATTAGCCTTGGA
>JZKD02S1511630.1:77304-112653 GCA_000966675.3 Picea glauca | reverse complement strand
TTTAAGGCTTAAGATGGATTGCAAGCTCAAAGGTGGAGATAATGACAAATCAACGTAGGTATTAGATTCTTGTATACCAGAAATTTTTCTTCAGCCAATACTATCTTTTGATTCAGGAGGTTTTTACTTCCATCTCTCTCACCAGATCTATTAGCCTCTTGATGGAAATTGACAGGGTGAATCACATGAAAACCAAAATACAATGGAAGAAGTGAGATATAGTTTGGGCCTTATGCATGCGTTGGAAGATCCATTTGCAATTTTTTTAGAAATAATAAACAACCCCAATATTGTTGAAAACCTATAAATCAAATTCATATCTAACTTCCCAAAGGAGTTGTTGGTGAGAATATTTTGGAACAAGTATGTGCAGAGGAACATAGCATTAGATAATGTGCTTGCATGGTTATTTTGGAAGTAGGTCGATAAAAATACCACAATTTCATTTCAAGGGAACATGGCACCATCAGATACATATGGGGGGGGGGGGGAAGAAGGTACTTTTGAAAACACCCAAGTCCATCGTAATGTCAATTTTTAG
Source organism: Picea glauca (assembly GCA_000966675.3). Lineage (NCBI taxonomy): Eukaryota > Viridiplantae > Streptophyta > Pinopsida > Pinales > Pinaceae > Picea > Picea glauca. The sequence continues at coordinate 112,112 of JZKD02S1511630.1, read as the reverse complement.
AAAATTATTAGATATATATCACATCCAAGGATTACGTGTGAAAAGGGAAAGTTGACGGCTCATCAAATCACCTCAGGACAATTGTTCAGGTACTTTTAATCTGTGTGGTGTCAACTAAGTGTTGCCATAAAATTGATTTGAAGGCTCATCATTTGAAATTGATAAGATCAGCATGATAAGACATAGTCCTTTCTAGTACTTTCGTTAGTAACCTATGATTGGCACTCAATATTGACGATCATTCAAAACATGGATGACATTAATTTGTTTTGGGTGATTAACTTTTCATTTTTGAACGGGGTCCTCACAAAATGAATCATCTTTCTAATTCCTTTACATCTAAGGGAGATAAGCTCATGCTTTCTAGAAAATAAGAGAGAATGAATAAGACAGACCAAGGGACCTCCATTGTATTGGGATATTCAAATAATATGACAAATTTATCAGTCAAGAAGAAAGAAAATCTTTCCGCACGAATACTGGCATTGAAATGTCACACGAAGCTTGCAGAGGAGCCGAGAATAGATAAAGAGGTCATATTAAATCCCATCATGAAGGATTTAATCATCAATGGATACACATATGAGAATCACATGCATTATTTCAAGAGGAAAATGAGCAAGAGACAAAAGACAGAGGTTAAAGATGAAGTGGTTACAAGCGTTGGAGAAAAACAAACTGCTTGGCTTGACACTTTGAAAGAAGAAATTGCTAATCTGAAATAAATTTCAAGGTAAATTAGGTATTTTTCATAAAATTTTGTAACGATATAGTCATGTGGCTCAAATATGTTAGTTTTGGTTATAACATCCCCTAGCAAATAAGAGTACAGTGTTGTACGTTACTCCTTCTTTGTAACTAATGTCTATTTTTGGTATTATGGGGAAGATGATTTTTTTTGAAAAATGGATGTAATTTATCTATATACTATTAAAAGATAAATGAAAAGGAGGATTGACCATAGAGGGGCCTTCCCTAGTAGTAGGAGGACTTTTGTAACTTTTTGAAGCTTGATTGAATATATCTGCAGAAGATTTTTCTGAAGTCTCTATGAAAATATTCTAATGTTGGTGATATGAGTGTTGTCTTCTTTCGTTGTATGTATTTCCTATGATTATTCAATTCCATTATCATTTTCCTCTGTTTAAATTGGAGAGTTACAAAGCTTATAATTCGTCTTATGATGCTCTCGGCTTAAGCAATTTAAACTGTGTATATCTCTTCTTAACTAATTCAGAATTCATTTCAACAATGCTATCATATAGTTATGTGCTCTCTCTTTCCTCCTACACCTTGCTTAAATTAAATTTACTACTCAAATTCATTGCCTCATATACACTTTATCCTCTAGAGAGTTCATTCAACCAGTCATTGTTTTCATTCACTTTCAAAATTTTGACTCCATAGCCATGAGTATCCTTCTCCTTCCTAGTCAGTGAATTTATAAAAAAGTACCAAAACAGACTAAATCTAGCCACTAATTACCCAAGAAATATCAAGTAACACAAAGAGTCCTCTTTGAGCTGAGTAGGCTAGCACCCAACTCTAAACTAGGTTGAAATAGTTACCTATGTTGTTTTTCTATCATCCAGACAAAATTTATAGAGTTCTAACACCATGTAGCATTAAATTTATTTAATGAAAGCTATGCATGAATTTTATTTATTTATATTGCATAATTTTTGAAGGGAAATTTAGGTAATAATTTACCTAGCTAGAGTTTGTTATATAAAATTACAATGTTGCATAATTTGAATGTATTAATGGAATTAAAATACCACTAGGTGTGGTAGAAGATGGATGCCTGTAATAATTATAAAATATGCTTGGATTTTGAATGGATAGATGTTATGTAATAGAATATTATGGATTTGTTGGTTATGAGCAAATAACCAAAGCAATAAAGGGTATGACATTGTGTTGAGTACTCAACACACCCTAAAAAATCTATGTTCATTTCTACTTTTTGGGTACCACTTGATCCTTTGCTCTATCTAATTCCACTTCAGTATGAAACTATTACATGTGCTTATCTTTTATGTTTTTGTGATTGAATAGTTTAAAGTCTACTTGAATGTATAAATAATCATATTAACTTTAAGAGGGACTTAACAACTACTTGATAAATCGACAGTATAAAGTTTCCCCCATCACTCTTAGAAAATTCGGCATCGGGAAAGATTGAAAGTGACAAAAATCACTTGAGAAGTTCAAAACAGCCCAGCACCAAATTTCACTGACATTGGTAGAAGGAGGTCTCTCGTCTCCAAGAATAAAATACACTAAAGATATCGCCAAAGACTGATCCATTCAACTCTAGCAGAAAAATGAAAGAGTAAGAGTTGCACGAGTAAAGGAATAATATCTCAAATCGATGACCCCTGAAACATTTTTGGCATTGGGACATTACGAATATGATAACCTTCCAAGAAGATACGCACCTAAAATTTCCACAATCGTCGATCCCCAATAGCTTCAGTGTCAAAAGTGTTTACTGGGAGTATATCAATGGAAATATACACAAGCATAGTAGTTGATCCCCGATCTGTACACTAGAGAGACGCGACGTCACGAGACATTTTATCCCTTAGATATGTTAGGTATGACACATTCAAAATGCTATTTAATTCATGGATCATGCATTAGTTTCCATTTCATGTGCAAATCAAAAGGGACCGTTTAATCCTATTGTTACAATGCATCTCCCTCGATGCCTCTGTCGTCAACCAATTAGAATTTATTTGCAGAGATCCGATGGTAGTTTGTTTTGAATTACATTCATTACTCATATTCACTGATTGATACGACTGATAGGATCTCTCCCGTTATATTCTTTTAAGTCATTGTGTATGATCCTATTCTGTGCAACAATGTATTCATAACACACATAAGAGAAAATCTAACAATMTGGAGAAGGATTCCAAGGTTTATTGAGTATTAAACAACAATATTAGAAATCATTAYAGGTATATAATASATTATAGTGTTTTTTCTTCTTCATTTCATATCTTTCCACCCAACTCTACTTTGTACKCATGTTTAAAAGACCATTTTAATTGCAAGAACAATGTACCCAAAGAAACMCACCACCAGGAAATCCCCAAGAGCACCAAAGTTGCAAGAAACATAAGYGAGAAAGGGCTCTCCTCCCCAGCAGTTCCAAGGCAATTATAGTTCACTCCAAAATTGGTGCCCATCATTAAKATGGCCATGAAGAAGGTCCCCATCTAGCCCCTAGTMTTCATAGACACAGAGGTGATCATTCRGACTAAAACAACATTCTCTCGTTGGGAAGAATTGTTTAAGAAAATCAAGAAGGAAGAACCCCTCGAGTATACCCCACAAAAYGATYTGGATATAAGAAGACTCGATGATGATGTCCTYTGAAATATCCATAGGGCGTATCTGCACATGGTGGCAAGCYAGACTTTGGTGTTTCCTTACATTGAGCTCCTAAAGTGTCTCATTGACCACACTGATGCAGAAAAATATTTGATTAATGACAATAACGACGAGTGCGTCAGGATTTTTTTCCATCAAAGGTTCATAGTTACTACAAGCTCATGGAGATGGAAGAAAAGATGAATCTTGATTTCATTGTAAGTTTCTATGCAGCACATGACACCAGCATAATCATGGCATCATGGTGGAGGGAAGACAAAAAATTCATGAACCGGACTTCTGATTGGTATCTGATGGCCAATATAAAGGAACCATACATATACCTGATGGCGCTTCTCTGTAGGTTGCATGGGGAGAAAGATTTCTCTCATTTTTTAAAGTCTTACATTCCTATAGCTTATACGGTAGCCATTTTAGGCATGAACTTCAATTTGGGTGCCATCATCTCCAAACAACTAAGCACTTGCATACAAAAATACCAAGCGTAGAAAGAGGGACAAACCCTCTCCTTATACATGACATAGTATCTATTGGACGTCATCTGCGCTAGGAACATTTTCTCTGGAATGAACCTAAACTGGAAGTCCTTTGAGCTCCCGGTCCATGTATACTTCAACATATTATGAGAAAATAGGTACAAAAAATCCTATTCTCTTATTTGTGACTAGTTTATTGCATGCATTTATTATTTTTTGTTCAATAAAGAGTGCCCAAGGATGTYGGATGAAGAAAAAAAGGTTATATCGAAAGTAGGTCACTAGTATCTAGATGAGTGCAAGACCTACAATAGGGTTTCCAGTGCCATAGGGGCACCCCATTTTGTAGCACACCCATTTTCAAGCTACCAAGGTTTAATTGCTATTAAGAGAAGGTTATAACACCACTTGGTATACATACCTCATTTAAGCACAGAGAAAAACATATTATTACTGCTATAATTAACAATCCATAGCATTCCATATTAATTCGTATACACAATGGAAATCATGATAACATAATAGTACAGTCATGCNCACTGATTGATACGACTGATAGGATCTCTCCCGTTATATTCTTTTAAGTCATTGTGTATGATCCTATTCTGTGCAACAATGTATTCATAACACACATAAGAGAAAATCTAACAATCTGGAGAAGGATTCCAAGGTTTATTGAGTATTAAACAACAATATTAGAAATCATTATAGGTATATAATACATTATAGTGTTTTTTCTTCTTCATTTCATATCTTTCCACCCAACTCTACTTTGTACTCATGTTTAAAAGACCATTTTAATTGCAAGAACAATGTACCCAAAGAAACACACCACCAGGAAATCCCCAAGAGCACCAAAGTTGCAAGAAACATAAGCGAGAAAGGGCTCTCCTCCCCAGCAGTTCCAAGGCAATTATAGTTCACTCCAAAATTGGTGCCCATCATTAAGATGGCCATGAAGAAGGTCCCCATCTAGCCCCTAGTCTTCATAGACACAGAGGTGATCATTCGGACTAAAACAACATTCTCTCGTTGGGAAGAATTGTTTAAGAAAATCAAGAAGGAAGAACCCCTCGAGTATACCCCACAAAATGATCTGGATATAAGAAGACTCGATGATGATGTCCTCTGAAATATCCATAGGGCGTATCTGCACATGGTGGCAAGCCAGACTTTGGTGTTTCCTTACATTGAGCTCCTAAAGTGTCTCATTCACCACACTGATGTAGAAAAATATTTGATTAATGACAATAACGACGAGTGCGTCAGGATTTTTTTCCATCAAAGGTTCATAGTTACTACAAGCTCATGGAGATGGAAGAAAAGATGAATATTGATTTCATTGTAAGTTTCTATGCAGCACATGACACCAGCATAATCATGGCATCATGGTGGAGGGAAGACAAAAAATTCATGAACCGGACTTCTGACTGGTATCTGATGGCCAATATAAAGGAACCATACATATACCTGATGGTGCTTCTCTGTAGGTTGCATGGGGAGAATGATTTATCCCATTTTCTAAAGGATTACATTCCTATAGCTTATACGGTATCCATTTTAGGCATGAAATTCAATTTGGGTGCCATCATCTCCAAACAACTAAGCACTTGCATACAAAAATCCCAAGCGTAGAAAGAGGGACAAACCCTCTCCTTATACATGACATAGTATCTGTTGGACGTCATCTGCGCCAGGAACATTTTCTCTGGAATGAACCTAAAATGGAAGTCCTTTGAGCTCCCGGTCCATGTATACTTCAACATATTATGAGAAAATAGGTACAAAAAATCCTATTCTCTTATTTGTGACTAGTTTATTGCATGCATTTATTATTTTTTGTTCAATAAAGAGTGCCCAAGGATGTCGGATGAAGAAAAAAAGGTTATATCGAAAGTAGGTCACTAGTATCTAGATGAGTGCAAGACCTACAATAGGGTTTTCAGTGCCATAGGGTCACCCCATTTTGTAGCGCACCCATTTTCAAGCTACCAAGGTTTAATCACTATTAAGAGAAGGTTATAACACCACTTGGTATACATAACTCATTTAAGCACAGAGAAAAACATATTATTACTGCTATAATTAACAATCCATAGCATTCCATATTAATTCGTATACACAATGGAAATCATGATAACATAATAGTACAGTCATGCAAAACGTGATAAAAACATAATCAAATACTTATCTTTTAACAGTGGTAGAATCCACCAACCAAGTGCAGGCCTTCGATGAACCTCCCAGCCTTAGACCGCACTGCTCATCAACTCAACAATGGGTCACCCCCGAGCTAGGACTAAGCTCCACCCCAAGGCAAGGAAATATAGGCTAGGCTGAGGTTACAGGGAAAACAACACACAACCACAAGGAAGGGATTCTCTCCAAGGAACCTCCCACACTCACTACCCATAGACTCTCATTCCCCACATGCCTGTTCCACCCTAGGAGTATACAACTTCTCTGTCACCTGGACAATCCTTCGGCTGCTAATCTCCCTTGCCTTGAGTTATAGGAACAAGCCGGACCAGAAGTCTTCGGGCTCTATGTCAGCTACAAGGTTCCTTCCAAGAGTTCTCTCCTTCCTCTGTGCACTCTCTCACCTAGAGCGAGTTTCTCATAGGTCCAAAAATCTGCTCTTCCAACTTCAACCACCTCTCTCACCTAGAATGAGTGTTGTACAAACTGGTCAAAAAGCCACATAGGGTCAAACACTACACGTCCACCACAATCCACAAAATCCAGACACAAACACCCCAGGGTAGCTCCAGACAGGTGCAATAGTATAACCAGGCTTAGTAGGGATGATCCACTTCTGTTTTCTCAATTTGGCAACATGGAATAGAATCACATTCTGGATTCTCAAGGATGCGTGTTGAGTTGTCCAGGTAGGGATCAACTCAGACTCCCCAGTTTAGAATAGAGAAGGGGTGTACCAACTTCAATAACAAACACAGACTCTTTCCCAAATCCACGCAGGCTTCTCATTCAGGGAATATACACACTGGTTTTCTCAAAGCGAGACAAAGAATTTTCAAATCACAGGGACGCATGAAGTTTCTCTATAGGATTCGGGTTGGTAGTACTATCCAAGGCTCTGTACGCGTTCAGACAACTGGGTAGAATGGGGAAAAAAAAAAGAAGCTTCTCACGGCTCACCCTAGCCATTTTATTCACATGCATAAGGGTTGACACTTGTCACCCATGAAACAACATGCATTCCACTAGCACACATCTTCCTTGCATGTTCTCCCCTTGCCAAAAACTTAGGATAAACATAAAATGCACATGTCTTTTGGGGATAATATTAAAATATTATTCCCAGGCTTAAGCCCCCTAGGCTTAGCCCCTAGGCTCAACACTTAGCCCCTTTTCCACCTTCCAACCCCTAATTCCTTGCCCACCCTATGGATTCTTAGTCCCCCTTCACTCATTCATCGTGGTCAGTCTACACATGGTGGTGTTTGTGTTTTATTAATTGTTCTACATGATTACATATACAACAGTAGGCTCCTGGCCTTCAATGCTCATGCTCCCTAGCCTAACAAACACATAAGCCTCTAGATTATAAAAACTTGGCTCACGACCCTATAAATTATAATTAAAATTCCTTTCAAAACATGGTTTACAATAGGGCTCAGCCTTGGGGACACTACACATTTGTTACCCATATATGTCCCCAATTGACTAGTGTTAAGGGAAATTTGTTATCAGACCAATCTACAAGGTTATGACACAACTTTAGTAAAGGACAAGAAGTGAGCATTCATACCTTATGGGTTTCATATTGGCTTTTACATGGTCAAAGACACCATGCATGATAAGTAAGAAGGGCTAAGTCAATTGGAATTCTGATTCCAAACTAATCGTTTTCACAAGAACGATCACAAAGGTCTCGTTCTAAAACACGCAACATAGGTATCATCTTGTTGGTCATATGCCCATGACCAGTTTTAAGAAGAAATATTCATCAAAAATGCTCAAAACTAAAATGAGGTGGCAACAAGGATGTATGATCCTAGAACAACCTGGTTTAAGGCCATGAGTTGGGAGGAGAAAGTGATGTCCTTGGAGAAAACAACTCAAGAAATTCTTAGGACCGAAGAAGGGCCAATAGCATCGGAACTAGGCGAAGCGGTCGGTGACCCCCAAGAAGCCATCAGAGTGACAAAAGTTTATCATGAATACCCAATACAAATTAGGGATTCCTCGGAGGTTCAAGTTAAACAGGGGATGGGGGAACTTATGTGGCAGCATGCCCAATTGCTAGTGAAGCAGATGTAGGATAATCTTGACCTCGTCATAACACCTAGGTTTCCAACTAATATCCAAGAATGAGGTCTGATGGAGATAGGTGACCCCGATTTCACAAACCTTGGTAACATCAATGGGTCGGATGGCCTAGAATCCACCACATCACCGGCAAGACCATCAGTAGGTGGGATGACTTGACTAGAGATAGGCAGATTTTCGGTAGGAAAATGCAGTCCTAATCCTTTGAGAAAGTTTATAAATATATATAGTGATGATGAGATCCCGAAGGCATCTCATGATACCCCTGTGTGTGTCGAAGAGGAAAAATTTCATGAGAAGATTTATTCTACGAAGCCCAAAATTCAAAAGAGGTCCCCTAAAAGGAAATAGAAGACAAAATTGGCCTCGAAACAAAGGGATCCAATACATTGAAGACCGAAGCAAATCTGAAGGACAAGCCCAAACCAGAGGAGATAAAGAAATAATCCCCGCAAAACGAAATCAATGGTTCTACAGCCAACAAGAACGTAAGTAATGAGTATATACCTCACATATTTATTCTTCCCAATACTCAAATCCTTGATGAGTGACAAGTGGAGGATGAGCCTATGAGGAACAAAGAGAAAGTTTGACAGCCAAATCTTGAACAAGTATACACAACTGGAAGCCTGGAAAACATGCTCACATGGGGTGATTAGTAGATACCAGAGCCAGTAGATGAGGTAACAAATATCTATGTGATCTCTTACGATTAAAACATAAAGGTCATCCTTCAAAGGAATCAAAAGAAAATAAGGATCATGTTAGATCACTCCATATTGGTTACTATAGAGGAGAACTTGATCAACACAGTAGACACCAAGACGTGTGAACTTCTCGAGGTGGGAAAGGCACTCTCAAATGCCACCCTGGATAGAGCCAAGAGAGAATAAAATGAATGATCCATCACCTTGAAGGAGCTCAAACACTTATGTCATCTAGCTGAATACTATAAAGGTGCCATGCAAATCGTTGTGTACCTGAAAAGTGATTTCGAAGAAGTTTACAATGAATTCAAGAAAGAGAGACACCTATTAACTACAAAGATAGTTGATTTCTAGGAAGACACTCTCATGGAACTTGTGACATGCAAGGATATGGATGGATGGTATGAAAGGGTACAGTAAGTGGTAGAAAGACTCAAGTACATTGAGGTAGTCTAGCAGGTCCGAGACAAAGAAGAACATGGCATTTGGATGGTGGGAAAAAGTATTCTTAATTGCATGAAGAGGTCAGTCGACTACTAGGCTAAGATGTCTCGGTACCCACACTGATAAATCCAAGAGCATTGGATCAGATGCAAGAAGCAATGGGATACAATTAATAATTTAATGAAAGATATCAGACTCCCCAAGTTCGGTACCCCTGACAACTTCGTCGACTTGAGTGACATAGTTGAGTAGCATACCAAAGAAGATTCGCTATGGGCTAAAGAACTCGCAAACATGATTGATGCAAGACCAGGGAAAGTGTGATGATTTGTAGAACATCTAATTAGATCCTGAACCATGCTACAACAATTGAAATCTAGTCTATTAAAGTGGCAGGGGCATGAAGTGGACATCAGGGGGATATATGACGCTTCGATAGAACAACACAATTTTCCGTGGGCCCAAACTTGTGATGAACTATTTATCGGTTGGTCCAAATATGAGAGAACTCACCCTTTTCAAGATATATCTCGGTTTGAATGTTAAATAAACTGTTAGAAGATGACACCATGTGGTGATTTTTGTTTTTCTTAAACTACACTTAGCCATTAATTTCAGATAAACTTTATATTATAAATAAAGACATCGACCAATTAGTGAAATGTCGATGGTTTTTGTAAGAACTCTTTCTTTTTGGTTGTTAAGAATTATTTTGAAGCTTCTATGAATCAAGAAGTCCTTTTGGACCAAAGAAAAGCTATTTTCATCAAATGCATGTGATTGGACTTAGAGAAGAACTACTTCCTATCATGTTTCATGAATGATGGAGTAATGAGTAATAGCAATTAATTCTATTGTCAAGTTATTTGGTGATATGTTTTTATGTTCTTTTCTTTAATGATAAAGATGAATCATTGTGTTATTATGTGATGAATGGTTATGGTAGATGAATTATTTTTCTTTCCATTATCTTATTACATATGTTCTTTCTTTCTATTAATTAGTTTCTCAGACAATAATTGGATGCTCATATGGTTGATGTATTTTTACTAGGCCTATGGTATATAATCATTTTATGCATGTTTGAGCAGCAAGTTATCCGAAGATCAACCTCTTCCCCGGCAATTAAAACTTAATCATGTTTGTTTTCAAGTTGGTTTATGTTGGCTTGCATCTCTCATACTAGTCCCACCCAAGAGAAAATACAGAAGAGAATAGGCATAACTAAAGGAAGAGCCTTCACAAGAAAACTCAAAGCCCTTCGATAATTTGGTTGGATCACAAGACCTGGAGAACTATTCCATCTTTAAACACTACAGATTCTAATTGGGCCTTGGTGGTGGGTTTGGCTCCTACTGTTGAATCAAGCAATTTAAGACCCATCAACAGAATTGGTGCTATAAGGAGGGCCTGAGAATGAATGGATGAATATATAGTTTATATAGAATTTCAAACAACTTACAGATTCATAACAACCCACATGCATGGCTAGTCATTCACAAGACAAACCACACATGTTGCATACTCTCAAAGTGGGTAACTCACCCCAGCTAGAGGAAGATCAATTATTCCCTGAAATACCTTATGCTCTTCCTCACAAGGAATTAAATTAGTTTAGAAGACTCACAAGAGCCTATGCCCAACAGATCAACGCGTTTCCCTTAGCTCTGATACTTCCTCAAAGAAAACAAATAAGTATACCAGTGGTCAACACACCTGATGATGTTTTCATACACACGGTAGAAGACTTGATAGACTTTGCGATCACCGAAATCAAACACCCTCTGAATCTTATCCCTGAGATGCTATTCGATGACATCCCTAAAATAGACAACCTTTCAGAAGAAGAAGAGTTCAACTCGGATTTTGAAGAAATGGAAGGTAATGACAACCATGAGGAGCAAAGGGAAATCCCTCTTCAGAACAACCAACCTTGGTTGGACCGAGATGCCATGGCCATTCCTAGGGAAGTACATAATCTTCCTCGGCACTCAAAGAAGTTGATTCCCAAGTACGACCTCGAGACTTTAGGTTTTCTTGAATATCATATCAAGAAGTTCATACTCACGATCAGACTTATGAATGTTCAACATGAAGACATAGTCTGCATACTTTTCCCATTCACATTTGAAAATTCATCTTCCACGTGGTATTTTAATCTTCTAGTAGGATCTATAACCAGTTGGACCAAGTTCCAGAAAGATTTTCTCGATAAATTTGCAGAGGAAACTACTAGGAGAGCTCTGACGTATGAGTTTCTCCCAACCACCATGATTCTGAAGGAAAGGGTTAAATATTTCAATCAAATATTCACGACCATATTAAACAAATTCCATCCTGTGGAAAGACCAACTTAGGAGTTCAAAATCGAGGTTTATGCTAATGCACTCCTAGCTTCTATTTATATGTTTGTAAAAAAAGTTGCTAAGCAAACCCAGGTGGAAAATTTTGAAGAGGCCAAGATAATAGATTTCCATATGAAAGGATGTAAAGAAGGCCAAGCCTCCCTAGTAAAGAAAGAATCCCAACCCCCTCCCAGGAGAGGACTCCTTTTGACTAGACCATTGAGGAAACCAACTAAACAAACTCTCTATAAGGGTAATGGAGACATAGAATATCTACAATGCATGGTTAAGAAATTATCAAATGATGTCATAGACATGAAGAGAAATGCAAGAGAGGGAAACCAATGCCAAAGGCCCTATAAGCCTTTCTTTCAAAGAAACCTTCCTTTCAAAGCAATTGAACCTCCCCTATCTAATTTAAATATTTATCTAGGGAATGTGGCATCTGATTCTTTTTGTAATTATCATAAAGGAAACCACTCTGAAAGAGACTTCCCTCAATGGGTACATGCCATGAATTTGATGGCCAATCAATTTTTAGATGAAGTCTCCCTAGCTGAACAACCAAGTATTTCAGTTATGAATATTGTTGACCAGGAAGAGATTGACCTACCACTAGATACAAATATGCTGATATGGGATCTTGACCTGATCATGCCTTCTGAAGACCTGTTTGAGTCTCAGGAACAAACTATAGAAGTTTTGGTGGTACATAAACACAGTAAGGGTCTGCCTCACTCGAAAGATATTGACACCACCTAGGCCTCAAAAAGTAAGTTAACTCCTAATCTCCTGAAAACATCCTTCGTTCTTGGTAAAAACCCTATAAGAATTCATACCCAGGAATCGACCAAACTATATTACAATGTCATCAAATATTTGAAGAAGCTAAAGGCTAATATATCAATTATGGACATATGTAGGATTTCTCAGCAGAAAGAATTTATGTCACAAGCTTTGAACTTAGTAGAAAACTTGTCGGTGGGTAATGATCTAGAAATAAATCTATCTCCCACAGATCTGGTGGGAAAACCAATTGTGAACACCTGTTCGGGAGATAGAAAGGAAAATCCTTTTTTGCCACCATTCCTCTTAACGTTTGAAGTCTTCAATCAAAACCTTCATAACTATTTGGTAGATTCTTAAGATTCTTCCAACATTATGCCCTCATCTATCTGCAAAAAATTAAATGTTGTCCCTCTCAAGAGTGATAAAAATGTCATTCAACTAGATAGAACCTAGGTCAAGGTCATAAGAGAAATCGAAGATGTAATGATCAGAATATCAACACATCCCATGTTTGTGTAGGTTATTGACATCACTGTAGTAGATATCATAAAGGCATATCGGGTATTACTGAGTCGAGATTGGTTTGAAAATATAAATGGGTACTTCAGTATAGACTGGGCACACCTTTGGCTACCACTGAAGGGATATAAGAACATGATCAAAATCGATAGGGAGAGATATCTAAAACATACGGTCACTAATATAGAAACCCTGAAGGAACCCTCATCCACAGATTTCCCCATATTGCACAATTATTCCTACGATTCCTACTTTGGTAACTTTTCTCCTCTCTTGTCTGACGTTCATCTTACCCAAAACTCTAAATTTTTTTTTCAAGAGAAGTCACTGATACCGACAGGAGACACCATCTCATGTCAAAACCCTGCACTGGAGATTACAGAATAAAATATGGGAAGGAATGAAATTAACAAAGGAAAGCAAAAGAGCTATTTTCATTCACAAATTTGGACCCTCTATTTGGATGGATCTAAATTGCAAGAAGGGTCAGGAGCAGGTTTCATCCTCATCAATCATAAAGGTAACCATCATTTNATTTATTCTACGAAGCCCAAAATTCAAAAGAGGTCCCCTAAAAGGAAATAGAAGACAAAATTGGCCTCGAAACAAAGGGATCCAATACATTGAAGACCGAAGCAAATCTGAAGGACAAGCCCAAACCAGAGGAGATAAAGAAATAATCCCCGCAAAACGAAATCAATGGTTCTACAGCCAACAAGAACGTAAGTAATGAGTATATACCTCACATATTTATTCTTCCCAATACTCAAATCCTTGATGAGTGACAAGTGGAGGATGAGCCTATGAGGAACAAAGAGAAAGTTTGACAGCCAAATCTTGAACAAGTATACACAACTGGAAGCCTGGAAAACATGCTCACATGGGGTGATTAGTAGATACCAGAGCCAGTAGATGAGGTAACAAATATCTATGTGATCTCTTACGATTAAAACATAAAGGTCATCCTTCAAAGGAATCAAAAGAAAATAAGGATCATGTTAGATCACTCCATATTGGTTACTATAGAGGAGAACTTGATCAACACAGTAGACACCAAGACGTGTGAACTTCTCGAGGTGGGAAAGGCACTCTCAAATGCCACCCTGGATAGAGCCAAGAGAGAATAAAATGAATGATCCATCACCTTGAAGGAGCTCAAACACTTATGTCATCTAGCTGAATACTATAAAGGTGCCATGCAAATCGTTGTGTACCTGAAAAGTGATTTCGAAGAAGTTTACAATGAATTCAAGAAAGAGAGACACCTATTAACTACAAAGATAGTTGATTTCTAGGAAGACACTCTCATGGAACTTGTGACATGCAAGGATATGGATGGATGGTATGAAAGGGTACAGTAAGTGGTAGAAAGACTCAAGTACATTGAGGTAGTCTAGCAGGTCCGAGACAAAGAAGAACATGGCATTTGGATGGTGGGAAAAAGTATTCTTAATTGCATGAAGAGGTCAGTCGACTACTAGGCTAAGATGTCTCGGTACCCACACTGATAAATCCAAGAGCATTGGATCAGATGCAAGAAGCAATGGGATACAATTAATAATTTAATGAAAGATATCAGACTCCCCAAGTTCGGTACCCCTGACAACTTCGTCGACTTGAGTGACATAGTTGAGTAGCATACCAAAGAAGATTCGCTATGGGCTAAAGAACTCGCAAACATGATTGATGCAAGACCAGGGAAAGTGTGATGATTTGTAGAACATCTAATTAGATCCTGAACCATGCTACAACAATTGAAATCTAGTCTATTAAAGTGGCAGGGGCATGAAGTGGACATCAGGGGGATATATGACGCTTCGATAGAACAACACAATTTTCCGTGGGCCCAAACTTGTGATGAACTATTTATCGGTTGGTCCAAATATGAGAGAACTCACCCTTTTCAAGATATATCTCGGTTTGAATGTTAAATAAACTGTTAGAAGATGACACCATGTGGTGATTTTTGTTTTTCTTAAACTACACTTAGCCATTAATTTCAGATAAACTTTATATTATAAATAAAGACATCGACCAATTAGTGAAATGTCGATGGTTTTTGTAAGAACTCTTTCTTTTTGGTTGTTAAGAATTATTTTGAAGCTTCTATGAATCAAGAAGTCCTTTTGGACCAAAGAAAAGCTATTTTCATCAAATGCATGTGATTGGACTTAGAGAAGAACTACTTCCTATCATGTTTCATGAATGATGGAGTAATGAGTAATAGCAATTAATTCTATTGTCAAGTTATTTGGTGATATGTTTTTATGTTCTTTTCTTTAATGATAAAGATGAATCATTGTGTTATTATGTGATGAATGGTTATGGTAGATGAATTATTTTTCTTTCCATTATCTTATTACATATGTTCTTTCTTTCTATTAATTAGTTTCTCAGACAATAATTGGATGCTCATATGGTTGATGTATTTTTACTAGGCCTATGGTATATAATCATTTTATGCATGTTTGAGCAGCAAGTTATCCGAAGATCAACCTCTTCCCCGGCAATTAAAACTTAATCATGTTTGTTTTCAAGTTGGTTTATGTTGGCTTGCATCTCTCATACTAGTCCCACCCAAGAGAAAATACAGAAGAGAATAGGCATAACTAAAGGAAGAGCCTTCACAAGAAAACTCAAAGCCCTTCGATAATTTGGTTGGATCACAAGACCTGGAGAACTATTCCATCTTTAAACACTACAGATTCTAATTGGGCCTTGGTGGTGGGTTTGGCTCCTACTGTTGAATCAAGCAATTTAAGACCCATCAACAGAATTGGTGCTATAAGGAGGGCCTGAGAATGAATGGATGAATATATAGTTTATATAGAATTTCAAACAACTTACAGATTCATAACAACCCACATGCATGGCTAGTCATTCACAAGACAAACCACACATGTTGCATACTCTCAAAGTGGGTAACTCACCCCAGCTAGAGGAAGATCAATTATTCCCTGAAATACCTTATGCTCTTCCTCACAAGGAATTAAATTAGTTTAGAAGACTCACAAGAGCCTATGCCCAACAGATCAACGCGTTTCCCTTAGCTCTGATACTTCCTCAAAGAAAACAAATAAGTATACCAGTGGTCAACACACCTGATGATGTTTTCATACACACGGTAGAAGACTTGATAGACTTTGCGATCACCGAAATCAAACACCCTCTGAATCTTATCCCTGAGATGCTATTCGATGACATCCCTAAAATAGACAACCTTTCAGAAGAAGAAGAGTTCAACTCGGATTTTGAAGAAATGGAAGGTAATGACAACCATGAGGAGCAAAGGGAAATCCCTCTTCAGAACAACCAACCTTGGTTGGACCGAGATGCCATGGCCATTCCTAGGGAAGTACATAATCTTCCTCGGCACTCAAAGAAGTTGATTCCCAAGTACGACCTCGAGACTTTAGGTTTTCTTGAATATCATATCAAGAAGTTCATACTCACGATCAGACTTATGAATGTTCAACATGAAGACATAGTCTGCATACTTTTCCCATTCACATTTGAAAATTCATCTTCCACGTGGTATTTTAATCTTCTAGTAGGATCTATAACCAGTTGGACCAAGTTCCAGAAAGATTTTCTCGATAAATTTGCAGAGGAAACTACTAGGAGAGCTCTGACGTATGAGTTTCTCCCAACCACCATGATTCTGAAGGAAAGGGTTAAATATTTCAATCAAATATTCACGACCATATTAAACAAATTCCATCCTGTGGAAAGACCAACTTAGGAGTTCAAAATCGAGGTTTATGCTAATGCACTCCTAGCTTCTATTTATATGTTTGTAAAAAAAGTTGCTAAGCAAACCCAGGTGGAAAATTTTGAAGAGGCCAAGATAATAGATTTCCATATGAAAGGATGTAAAGAAGGCCAAGCCTCCCTAGTAAAGAAAGAATCCCAACCCCCTCCCAGGAGAGGACTCCTTTTGACTAGACCATTGAGGAAACCAACTAAACAAACTCTCTATAAGGGTAATGGAGACATAGAATATCTACAATGCATGGTTAAGAAATTATCAAATGATGTCATAGACATGAAGAGAAATGCAAGAGAGGGAAACCAATGCCAAAGGCCCTATAAGCCTTTCTTTCAAAGAAACCTTCCTTTCAAAGCAATTGAACCTCCCCTATCTAATTTAAATATTTATCTAGGGAATGTGGCATCTGATTCTTTTTGTAATTATCATAAAGGAAACCACTCTGAAAGAGACTTCCCTCAATGGGTACATGCCATGAATTTGATGGCCAATCAATTTTTAGATGAAGTCTCCCTAGCTGAACAACCAAGTATTTCAGTTATGAATATTGTTGACCAGGAAGAGATTGACCTACCACTAGATACAAATATGCTGATATGGGATCTTGACCTGATCATGCCTTCTGAAGACCTGTTTGAGTCTCAGGAACAAACTATAGAAGTTTTGGTGGTACATAAACACAGTAAGGGTCTGCCTCACTCGAAAGATATTGACACCACCTAGGCCTCAAAAAGTAAGTTAACTCCTAATCTCCTGAAAACATCCTTCGTTCTTGGTAAAAACCCTATAAGAATTCATACCCAGGAATCGACCAAACTATATTACAATGTCATCAAATATTTGAAGAAGCTAAAGGCTAATATATCAATTATGGACATATGTAGGATTTCTCAGCAGAAAGAATTTATGTCACAAGCTTTGAACTTAGTAGAAAACTTGTCGGTGGGTAATGATCTAGAAATAAATCTATCTCCCACAGATCTGGTGGGAAAACCAATTGTGAACACCTGTTCGGGAGATAGAAAGGAAAATCCTTTTTTGCCACCATTCCTCTTAACGTTTGAAGTCTTCAATCAAAACCTTCATAACTATTTGGTAGATTCTTAAGATTCTTCCAACATTATGCCCTCATCTATCTGCAAAAAATTAAATGTTGTCCCTCTCAAGAGTGATAAAAATATCATTCAACTAGACAGAACCTAGGTCAAGGTCATAAGAGAAATCAAAGATGTAATGATCAGAATATCAACACATCCCATGTTTGTGTAGGTTATTGACATCACTGTAGTAAATATCATAAAGGCATATCAGGTATTACTGAGTTGAGATTGGTTTGAAAAGATAAATGGGTACTTCAGTATAGACTGGGCACACCTTTGGCTACCACTGAAGGGATATAAGAACATGATCAAAATCGATAGGGAGAGATATCTGAAACATATGGTCACTAATATAGAAACCCCGAAGGAACCCTCATCCACAGATTTCCCCATATTGCACAATTATTCCTGCGATTCCTACTTTGGTAACTTTTCTCCTCTCTTGTCTGACGTTCATCTTACCCAAAACTCTAAATTTTTTTTTCAAGAGAAGTCACCGATACCGACAGGAGACACCATCTCATGTCAAAACCCTGCACTGGAGATTACAGAATAAAATATGGGAAGGAATGAAATTAACAAAGGAAAGCAAAAGAGTTATTTTCATTCACAAATTTGGACCCTCTATTTGGATGGATCTAAATTGCAAGAAGGGTCAGGAGCAGGTTTCATCCTCATCAATCATAAAGGTAACCATCATTTCTTATCTTGTAGGCTAGAGTTTGAATGTACCAACAACACTGCTGAATACGAATCTCTAGTACAAGGATTAAAGAAAGCCATAGATTTGAATGTCAAAGAATTGAAAGTTTTTGGAGACTCTGAAATTATTGTTAAACAAGTAAGAAATACTATACATTGTAATTCTCCTCACCTAAAGAACTATCAGTAGGAAGTGAATAGGTTAATAGATCACTTTTAATCCTTCAGTATTACAATGTTTCCGAGAGTGAAGAATATTCTCGCTGACTCCTTGGCCACGCCTGCTTTTAGGTTGTTGCCTTTGTAATATTATGAAGGCTCCTAATTCACTGTGGAGTTTCTCTACAAATCGTCGGTACCTAATAACATTTCCAATTGGAAATTCTTTGAAGGAGATGAACATATCATAAACTTCTTGACTAACCAAGACAATTTCAAATATCTGGCTATTGACAAATAAGTATTCCAAGAGAAATCAATAGAGAACGATCCTCGAATAGGACAACCTATGGATAAATCAAAGGCTCACACAATACCGAAAGGGATAGATAATATATAAATTCTATTTGATCTTAAAGAGTGATTTAAGGGACCTAAAAATGAAAAGACTAGTAGCTCTTGTCCCCTTGATGAAACTATAAATCTTGGGACCCCAAAAAACACAAAGAATGTGAATCTCAACAAGACTATATCTAAGGAATAAAGGAAATCTTATCTCAAATTGTTCAGACAATACCGAGATGTCTTCACATGGTCTTATAGAGTTATGAAAACTTATGATACCCACATCATTCAAGACACCATCCCATTAAAACTCGAAGTGAAACCTTTCCAACAGAAGCTCTGAAAGTATCACCCATCCCTGGAAGCTCTCATGTATCAGGAATTAAAGAATATTTTATATGCAGAGATCATTTTCTATGTTAGACATTTCGCATGGGTAGAAAATCCAGTTCCTGTGAGGAAAACGTCGGGTGAAATCCAGCTATGCGTAGATTTTAGGAACCTCAACAGAGATTCTGAAAAGGAAAATTACCTAGCCCCATCGATGGAACACCTCATGCAGACTGTGTTTATCTCAGATATTTTCTCTCTACTAGATGGTTTCTTAGGTTACAACCCAGTCCTACTTTTGGAGGAAGATCATTTAAAAGCCACCTTTMGAACCAAGTGGGKAACCTTCTCTTATAAATGGATGCCTTTTGAGTTAATTAATGTAGGAGCAACCTTACAAATCACCATAGACGTAGCTTGTAAGTGACTAACCAATAAATGTGTTGTAGTGTATCTAGATGATGTAATAGTCTATTCGAAGAATCAAGAAGACTACATCCAACACTTAACTCAGATTTTCGAAAGGTTTAGGAAATACAGTATATCCTTAAACCCTAAGAAAACTATCTTCAATGCCAAGCAAGGTAAGTTGTTAGGTCACATTATATCTCAAGACGATATTCTCATAGACCCGAAAAGGATTAAGTACATAGCTCAACTTCCCTTGCCCCATAACAAGAAATCTATGCAATCCTTTTTTGGGAAAATTAATTTTGTGAGGAAGTTCACTCCCGATTTCACAAAAATCATCAAACCCTTACAAAATATGATTCAAAAGGATATTGAATTTCAGTGGTATGATGAGCAAAAGGATTCCTTCAACAATATCAAAGATTCTATATCCGAGGCCCTAGTGTTGCGAAGTCCAAATTTCAATAGAGACTTCTCCCTTTATACTTTCACCTTCGACCATTCGTTAGCTGCAATTTTGACTTAGAAGGATGAAGAAAACAATGGGGGCTTGTGTCATTCATGAGAACTAATCCTCAAGAAGATGATATCAACTATCCTACTATAGATAAATAGGCCTATGCAGTATATAAGTAAGTAAAACATTTCAGGTGTTACATCCTCAGGAATCACACTAAAGTGATTGTGCTACACCCTGCAGTCCAATCCTTATTTACCCAACAAGAAATGGGGGAAATAAGAGGGAACTGGATGAGGGTAGTCCAGGAATTTGAACTAGATATAAAACCTTCGAAATTAGTAAGACGACAAGGGTTATGCAAGCTTACAATTGAAGCCCAGGACCAAATAAATGAATATTTCAGATGGGAGAATGAAATGGCACTATGGTGTGATGAAGTATCATACATTGCCCTATGACAAGAGTCTTGGTACAAGGATTTAACTTATCTTCTACATCAGGGGACTTGCCCCGAAAACCTTAGCCCTAGGGAAAGGAGAACCCTCAAGTTAAAATCTACACAATATCACCTTATAAATTTGGTAGTCTTTCAGATCAATTATGGCGGAGTACTATTAAGATGCCTCGAATGTAAAGACATGAACAAAGTGTTGAAGTAACTCCATGATTACCCCACCAGGGGAAATTTCGCAGGAAAAACCACTGCTCATAATATTTTCAGAGTTGGCTATTATTGACCCACCTTTATCAAAGATGCTCATACTTACACTAGAAATTGTAAGACTTGTCAAATAAGTGTTGGAAAGGAGAAGCGAGAAACAATCTCACTTTAAGCTATGACTGTCTCTAGGACTTTTGAAAAATGGGGGTTAGATATCATAGGATAAATTACACCTAGCTCTTCAAAACTTCACAAGTACATGCTTACTACCACCGACTATTTCACGAAATGGGAAGAGGCCATTCCTCTTGCTCATGTAAACGAGAAGGTAGTAATCCAATTCATAGAACAAAAACTTATCACAAGGTTTGGTGTCCATTATGTGTTGGTATTTGATAATGCATATTATTTTTCTTCCACCCTATTGAAGGAGTTTTCTCTAGACAAAGGAATCATAATTAAATACTTTTCAAATTACTATCCTCAGGGAAACGCTGTGGCAGAATCAACTAATAAGAAACTGGAGAGAATATCATAAATGCCCATTGCAGATAACCAAAGAATTTGGCATAATCTATTCTGTAATTCTCTATGGGCCGATAGAGTCACACCCAAAGAATATATATATAGAATTCCCTACACTTTGTTTTCTACAGGAAAGAATTCATCCTCCCAAATGGGCTCTATCTTCCATCTCTTCAACTAGCCCAATATTCCAACGAGGAACCTTCATCAACCATAAAACAAAGAATCAACACTCTGCTCATGATGGAAGAAGAGAGAGAAAAGGCTAAGTCAAAGTTCCTATCTCACCAATAGATAGTGAAAATATGGTTTGATAAGCATAAGGCTAAGGAAAATAACTTTGAAGTAGGAGACTTGGTTCTGAAGTGGGACATGGAAAATGAACCAAAAGGGAAGCATTCTAAGTTTCAGAATCTATGGTTTGGACCATTCCAGGTGGCTAACAAGATTAGGGTAGGAACTTATCAGTTGTTGAATATGAGGGGGGAACGTGATGCCCTCCTCGGAAATGGCCAAGCTATAAAACAATACTTCCAATAATTAATATGTATATATATATATATGTATGTATATATATGTAATAATAATATGTGTGTTTTATGTTTCTTGTTGAGTATCTTCATGGTTGTGAAATACTTCTTTTTGTTGTTTATTATCTTTCTGTGTTTCTACACTTTTGAAGGTGTGTCTGGAAAGATGTTGGTTGGACTTAAAATCATGAAACATAGAGAAATTCTTTTCTAACTCGTCACTCACTTACGAACATGAGAAACATTGGAAAACTTGGGGTTACTTTAAGGAATACTATGTCTAACCTGAGAAAATGAAAAACTTTGGAGAAATGCTAGAAGTGTCTACTTTGTGTTTCGGTAAGACCTTAAGGGAATGAAGGAAAGATGGAAAGGACTACATGAAACCAAAAGATGGAGCTAGTCAAGGATCCACCTTAACCATCTCACTTTGCAAATAAACAAACATCCTCCTCCCTCACTCACTCAAGGCATCATGATAAAATAAAATTGATATTATCAAAAGGGTGAACAATAGGAGAGGCTATTGATCTATATCCCTCGGGGATATGGATGCTTGTTGGAAGCAGAGCAAGTTCTATGATGTCAGGGTGACTTTGCCGGGGCTATGAAAGGTCACTAGTAGCAAAGAAACACTAAAGCGGGTGAGTAGAGGTAATTAAAGGCTTTGTGTCGGTGAATACCTTGATAAAATTTTGTAAAAAGGGGGAATGAGTCAAGGTCAAAGGAAATGAAGGAGGAAAAGGGTTAAAATCCNATGCAGACTGTGTTTATCTCAGATATTTTCTCTCTACTAGATGGTTTCTTAGGTTACAACCCAGTCCTACTTTTGGAGGAAGATCATTTAAAAGCCACCTTTCGAACCAAGTGGGGAACCTTCTCTTATAAATGGATGCCTTTTGAGTTAATTAATGTAGGAGCAACCTTACAAAGCACCATAGACGTAGCTTGTAAGTGACTAACCAATAAATGTGTGGTAGTGTATCTATATGATGTAATAGTGTATTCGAAGAATCAAGAAGAGTACATCCAACACTTAACTCAAATTTTTGAAAGGTTTAGGAAATACAGTATATCCTTAAACCCTAAGAAAACTATTTTCAATGCCAAGCAAGGTAAGTTGTTAGGTCACATTATATCTCAAGACGATATTCTCATAGACCCGAAAAGGATTAAGGACATAGCTCAACTTCCCTTGCCCCATAACAAGAAATCTATGCAATCCTTTTTTGGGAAAATTAATTTTGTGAGGAAGTTCACTCCCGATTTCACAAAAATCATCAAACCCTTACAAAAGATGATTCACAAGGATATTGAATTTCAGTGGAATGATGAGCAAAAGGATTCCTTCAACAATATCAAAGCTTCTATATCCCAGGCCCTAGTGTTGCGAAGTCCAAATTTCAATAGAGACTTCTCCCTTTATACTTTCTCCTTCGACCATTTGTTAGCTGCAATTTTGACTTAGAAGGATGAATAAAACAATGGGGGCCTGTGTCATTCATGAGAAATAATCCTCAAGAAGATGATATCAGCTATCCTACTATAGATAAATAGGCCTATGCAGTATATAAGTAAGTAAAACATTTCAGGTGTTACATCCTCAGGAATCGCACTAAAGTGATTGTGCTACACCCTGCAGTCCGATCCTTATTTACCCAACAAGAAATGGGGGAAAGAAGAGGGAACTGGATGAGGGTAGTCCAGGAATTTTAACTAGATATAAAACCTTTGAAATTAGTAAGACGACAAGGGTTATGCAAGCTTACAATTGAAGCCCAGGACCAAATAAATGAATATTTCAGATGGGAGAACGAAATGGCACTATGGTGTGATGAAGTATCATACATTGCCCTATGACAAGACTCTTGGTACAAGGATTTAACTTATCTTCTACATCAGGGGACTTGCCCCGAAAACCTTAGCCCTAGGGAAAGGATAACCCTCAAGTTAAAATCTACACAATATCACCTTATAAATTTGGTAGTCTTTCAGATCAATTATGGCGGAGTACTATTAAGATGCCTCAAATGTAAAGACATGAACAAAGTGTTGAAGTAACTCCATGATTACCCCACTAGGGGAAATTTCGCAGGAAAAACCACTGCTCATAATATTTTCAGAGTTGGCTATTATTGACCCACCTTGTTCAAAGATGCTCATACTTACACTAGAAATTGTAAGACTTGTCAAATAAGCGTTGGAAACGAGAAGCAAGAAACAGTATCACTTTAAGCTATGACTGTCTCTAGGACTTTTGAACAATGGGGGTTGGATATCATAGGATAAATTACACCTAGCTCTTCAAAACTTCACAAGTACATGCTTACTACCACCGACTATTTCACGAAATGGGAAGAGGTCATTCCTCTTGCTCATGTAAACGAGAAGGTAGTAATACAATTCATAGAAAAAAAACTTATCACAAGGTTTGGTGTCCATTATGTGTTGGTATTTGATAATGCATATTATTTTTCTTCCACCCTATTGAAGGAGTTTTCTCTAGACAAAGGAATCATAATTAAATACTTTTCAAATTACTATCCTCAGGGAAACGCTGTGGCAGAATCAACTAATAAGAAACTGGAGAGAATATCATAAATGCCCATTGCAGATAACCAAAGAATTTGGCATAATCTATTCTGTAATTCTCTATGGGCCGATAGAGTCACACCCAAAGAATATATATATAGAATTCCCTACACTTTGTTTTCTACAGGAAAGAATTCATCCTCCCAAATGGGCTCTATCTTCCATCTCTTCAACTAGCCCAATATTCCAACGAGGAACCTTCATCAACCATAAAACAAAGAATCAACACTCTGCTCATGATGGAAGAAGAGAGAGAAAAGGCTAAGTCAAAGTTCCTATCTCACCAATAGATAGTGAAAATATGGTTTGATAAGCATAAGGCTAAGGAAAATAACTTTGAAGTAGGAGACTTGGTTCTGAAGTGGGACATGGAAAATGAACCAAAAGGGAAGCATTCTAAGTTTCAGAATCTATGGTTTGGACCATTCCAGGTGGCTAACAAGATTAGGGTAGGAACTTATCAGTTGTTGAATATGAGGGGGGAACGTGATGCCCTCCTCGGAAATGGCCAAGCTATAAAACAATACTTCCAATAATTAATATGTATATATATATATATGTATGTATATATATGTAATAATAATATGTGTGTTTTATGTTTCTTGTTGAGTATCTTCATGGTTGTGAAATACTTCTTTTTGTTGTTTATTATCTTTCTGTGTTTCTACACTTTTGAAGGTGTGTCTGGAAAGATGTTGGTTGGACTTAAAATCATGAAACATAGAGAAATTCTTTTCTAACTCGTCACTCACTTACGAACATGAGAAACATTGGAAAACTTGGGGTTACTTTAAGGAATACTATGTCTAACCTGAGAAAATGAAAAACTTTGGAGAAATGCTAGAAGTGTCTACTTTGTGTTTCGGTAAGACCTTAAGGGAATGAAGGAAAGATGGAAAGGACTACATGAAACCAAAAGATGGAGCTAGTCAAGGATCCACCTTAACCATCTCACTTTGCAAATAAACAAACATCCTCCTCCCTCACTCACTCAAGGCATCATGATAAAATAAAATTGATATTATCAAAAGGGTGAACAATAGGAGAGGCTATTGATCTATATCCCTCGGGGATATGGATGCTTGTTGGAAGCAGAGCAAGTTCTATGATGTCAGGGTGACTTTGCCGGGGCTATGAAAGGTCACTAGTAGCAAAGAAACACTAAAGCGGGTGAGTAGAGGTAATTAAAGGCTTTGTGTCGGTGAATACCTTGATAAAATTTTGTAAAAAGGGGGAATGAGTCAAGGTCAAAGGAAATGAAGGAGGAAAAGGGTTAAAATCCCATAAGGATACCTGGGAGAATCAACTGAAGAACTTAAAATGAGGAGGGTAAGAGGTTCCAATTTAAGACCAGTTAAGATTCTCCATCAGCTTCTGTATCAGTCGATCCTTGAAGGAGGAGAAAAAATCGTTCTTTCGCCCAGTGAATCTCCATTTGTTGAGTACTCAACACACCCTAAAAATTCTATATCCATTTCTACTTTTTGGGTACCACTTGATCCTTTGCATTATCTATTTCCACTTCAGTATGAAACTACTCCTTGTTATTATCATTAATGTTTTCATGTTTGAATTGTTTAAAGTCTGCTTGAACATATAAAGAATCATCTTAACTTTAAAATATACTTAACAACTACTTAAGAAATTGACAGTCTAAATTTTTCCCCAACATGCTTAGAAAATTAAGCATTGAGAAAGATTAAAACTGATGAAAATTGCTTGAGAAGTTCAAAACAGTTGAGCACCAAATTTCATCGGTGTCAGTAGAAGGAACTCTCTTGTCTCTGAGAATAAACTCCACTAAAGATATTGCCGAAGACCTGTCTGTTCATCTTCGGTAGAAAAATGAAAGAGTAAGTGTCGTGTGAGTAAATGAATAATATCACTGATCAATGACCCCCAAAATGTTTTCGGCATTGGGAAATTACGAAGATGATAACCCACCAAGAAGATACACACTTAAAATTTTCTTGATCGTCGATCCCCAATACCATCAATGTTGTAAGTGTTTACTAGAGGTATATCAATGGAAATATACACATGGATAGTATCCTATCCTTGATCTGTACATTAGAGAGATGCGACGTGATGAGATGTTTTAGCCCTTAGATAGGTTAGGTACGATGCATTTAAAATGTTAGTTAATTCATGGATTGTGCATTAGTTTCCATTTCATGCACAAATCAAAAGGGACTGTTTAAGCCTATCGATACAATGCATCTCCGTTCACGCCTCCCCCTTCAACTAGTTAGAATTTATTTGCATAGATTCAATGATAGTTTTTTTTGAATTACATTCATTACTCATATTAATTGATCGATATGACTGATAGGATCTCTCCCATTATATTCTTCTAAGTCATTTTAATTGATCCTATTCTGCGTGGCAAGGAGTTTAGAACACACAGAAGAGCAAGCATAAAATTTCAAAGAAGGATTCCAAGGTTGAGTGATTATTAAACAACAATCTTAGCAAGCATTACAGGTATGTATCGACTGATGGTGTTTTTTCCACTTCATTTCATATATTTCAACCCAAATCTACTTTGTATGCATGTTTAAAAGACCATTTTAATTTCACTAAAAATTCCTTCGAAGAAATCCACCACCAGGAAATCCCCAAGAGTGCCAAAGCTGCAAGAACCAGAAGTGGGAGAGGGATCCTTCCCAACAGTTGCAAGGCAATTAGAATTCACTCCAAAACCGATGCCCATCATTAAGACGACCAAAAAGAAGGTATTATTTCATCCCCTAGCCTTCATATACACTGAGGTGAACATTGGGACTAAAACAACATTCCCTCATTGGGAAGAATTTTTTAGGAAAATCAAGAAGGAAGAACCCCTCAAGTATACCCCGCACAATGATCCTGATATAAGAATACTCGATGATGATGTGCTCCCAAATATCCGTAGGGTTTACCTGCACATGGTGGCAAGCCAGAATCTAGTGTTTCTTTACATTGAGCTCCTAAAGTTTCTCATTGACCACACCGATGCAAAAAAAAAATTGATTAATGATGATAAAGGTGAGTGCGTCAAGGTTTTCTTGACATGATAGGTTCGAAGTTACTACAAGCTCAAGGAGCTAGAATAAAAATTGAACATCAATTTTGTTGTAAGCTTCTATGTAGTATATGACACCAGCAAAATCATGGCGTCATGGTGGAGGGAAGACAAAAAATTCATGAACCGGACTTCCGGTTGGTATCCAATAGCCAATCTAAGGGAACCATGCATATACCTGATGGATATTCTCTACAGGTTGCATGGGGAGAAATATTGCTCCCAGTTTTCAGAGGCTTGAATTATGCTAGCTTATATGATATCCATTTTAGGCATGATATTCAATTGTGTTTCCATCATCTCCAAATAGTTGAGCACTTGCAAATGACAAGCCTAGGAATTGAAAGAGGGAGAAACCCTCTCCTTCTACACGACCTTGTATCCATTTGACATCATCTACACCAAGAACATTTTCTATAGAATTAANAAAAACTTATCACAAGGTTTGGTGTCCATTATGTGTTGGTATTTGATAATGCATATTATTTTTCTTCCACCCTATTGAAGGAGTTTTCTCTAGACAAAGGAATCATAATTAAATACTTTTCAAATTACTATCCTCAGGGAAACGCTGTGGCAGAATCAACTAATAAGAAACTGGAGAGAATATCATAAATGCCCATTGCAGATAACCAAAGAATTTGGCATAATCTATTCTGTAATTCTCTATGGGCCGATAGAGTCACACCCAAAGAATATATATATAGAATTCCCTACACTTTGTTTTCTACAGGAAAGAATTCATCCTCCCAAATGGGCTCTATCTTCCATCTCTTCAACTAGCCCAATATTCCAACGAGGAACCTTCATCAACCATAAAACAAAGAATCAACACTCTGCTCATGATGGAAGAAGAGAGAGAAAAGGCTAAGTCAAAGTTCCTATCTCACCAATAGATAGTGAAAATATGGTTTGATAAGCATAAGGCTAAGGAAAATAACTTTGAAGTAGGAGACTTGGTTCTGAAGTGGGACATGGAAAATGAACCAAAAGGGAAGCATTCTAAGTTTCAGAATCTATGGTTTGGACCATTCCAGGTGGCTAACAAGATTAGGGTAGGAACTTATCAGTTGTTGAATATGAGGGGGGAACGTGATGCCCTCCTCGGAAATGGCCAAGCTATAAAACAATACTTCCAATAATTAATATGTATATATATATATATGTATGTATATATATGTAATAATAATATGTGTGTTTTATGTTTCTTGTTGAGTATCTTCATGGTTGTGAAATACTTCTTTTTGTTGTTTATTATCTTTCTGTGTTTCTACACTTTTGAAGGTGTGTCTGGAAAGATGTTGGTTGGACTTAAAATCATGAAACATAGAGAAATTCTTTTCTAACTCGTCACTCACTTACGAACATGAGAAACATTGGAAAACTTGGGGTTACTTTAAGGAATACTATGTCTAACCTGAGAAAATGAAAAACTTTGGAGAAATGCTAGAAGTGTCTACTTTGTGTTTCGGTAAGACCTTAAGGGAATGAAGGAAAGATGGAAAGGACTACATGAAACCAAAAGATGGAGCTAGTCAAGGATCCACCTTAACCATCTCACTTTGCAAATAAACAAACATCCTCCTCCCTCACTCACTCAAGGCATCATGATAAAATAAAATTGATATTATCAAAAGGGTGAACAATAGGAGAGGCTATTGATCTATATCCCTCGGGGATATGGATGCTTGTTGGAAGCAGAGCAAGTTCTATGATGTCAGGGTGACTTTGCCGGGGCTATGAAAGGTCACTAGTAGCAAAGAAACACTAAAGCGGGTGAGTAGAGGTAATTAAAGGCTTTGTGTCGGTGAATACCTTGATAAAATTTTGTAAAAAGGGGGAATGAGTCAAGGTCAAAGGAAATGAAGGAGGAAAAGGGTTAAAATCCTATAAGAATACCTGGGAGAATCAACTGAAGAACTTAAAATGAGGAGGGTAAGAGGTTCCAATTTAAGACCAGTTAAGATTCTCCATCAGCTTCTGTATCAGCCGATCCTTGAAGGAGGAGAAAATATTTTTCTTTAGCCCAGTGAATCTCCATTTGTTGAGTACTCAACACACCCTAAAAATTCTATATCCATTTCTACTTTTTGGGTACCACTTGATCCTTTGCATTATCTATTTCCACTTCAATATGAAACTACTCCTTGTTATTATCATTAATGTTTTCATGTTTGAATTGTTTAAAGTCTGCTTGAACATATAAAGAATCATCTTAACTTTAAAAGATACTTAACAACTACTTAAGAAATTGACAGTCTAAATTTTTCCCCAACATGCTTAGAAAATTAAGCATCGAGAAAGATTAAAACTGACGAAAATTGCTTGAGAAGTTCAAAACAGTTGAGCACCAAATTTCATCGGTGTCAGTAGAAGGAACTCTCTTGTCTCTGAGAATAAACTCCACTAAAGATATTGCCGAAGACCGGTCTTTTCATCTTCGGTAGAAAAATGAAAGAGTAAGTTTCGTGTGAGTAAATGAATAATATCACTGATCAATGACCCCCAAAATGTTTTTGGCATTGGGAAATTACGAAGATGATAACCCACCAAGAAGATACACACTTAAAATTTTCTTGATCGTCGATCTCCAACACCATCAATGTTGTAAGTGTTTACTAGAGGTATATCAATGGAAATATACACATGGATAGTATCCTATCCTTGATCTGTACATTGGAGAGATGCGACGTGATGAGATGTTTTAGCCCTTAGATAGGTTAGGTACGATGCATTTAAAATGTTAGTTAATTCATGGATTGTGCATTAGTTTCCATTTCGTGCACAAATCAAAAGGGACTGTTTAAGCCTATCGATACAATGCATCTCCCTTCACGCCTCCCCCTTCAACTAGTTAGAATTTATTTGCAGAGATTCGATGATAGTTTTTTTGAATTACATTCATTACTCATATTAATTGATCGATATGACTGATAGGATCTCTCCCATTATATTATTCTAAGTCATTTTAATTGATCCTATTTTGCGTGGCAAGGAGTTTAGAACACACATAAGAGCAAGCATAAAATTTCAAAGAAGGATTCCAAGGTTGAGTGAGTATTAAACAACAATCTTAGCAAGCATTACAGGTATGTATCGACTGATGGTGTTTTTTCCACTTCATTTCATATATTTCAACCCAAATCTACTTTGTATGCATGTTTAAAAGACCATTTTAATTTCACTAAAAATTCCTTCGAAGAAATCCACCACCAGGAAATCCCCAAGAGTGCCAAAGCTGCAAGAACCAGAAGTGGGAGAGGGATCCTTCCCAACAGTTGCAAGGCAATTAGAATTCACTCCAAAACCGATGCCCATCATTAAGACGACCAAAAATAAGGTATTCTTTCATCCCCTAGCCTTCATATACACTGAGGTGAACATTGGGACTAAAACAACATTCCCTCATTGGGAAGAATTGCTTAGGAAAATCAAGAAGGAAGAACCCCTCAAGTATACCCCACACAATGATCCTGATATAAGAATACTCGATGATGATGTGCTCCCAAATATCTGTAGGGTTTACCTGCACATGGTGGCAAGCCAGAATCTAGTGTTTCTTTACATTGGGCTCCTAAAGTTTCTCATTGACCACACCGATGCAAAAAAAAATTTGATTAATGATGATAAAGGTGAGTGCATCAAGGTTTTCTTGACATGATAGGTTCGAAGTTACTACAAGCTCAAGGAGCTAGAATAAAAATTGAACATCAATTTTTTTGTAAGCTTCTATGTAGTAGATGACACCAGCAAAATCATGACGTCATGGTGGAGGGAAGACAAAAAATTCATGAACCGGACTTCCACTTGGTATCCAATAGCCAATCTAAGGGAACCATGCATATACCTGATGGATCTTCTCTACAGGTTGCATGGGGAGAAATACTGCTCCCAGTTTTCAGAGGCTTGAATGATGCTAGCTTATATGATATCCATTTTAGGCATGATATTCAATTGTGTTGCCATCATCTCCAAATAGTTGAGCACTTGCAAATGACAAGCCTAGGAATTGAAAGAGGGAGAAACCCTCTCCTTCTACACGACCTTGTATCTATTTGACATCATCTACACCAAGAACATTTTCTCTAGAATTAACCTAAAATTACACTCCTCTAAGCTCCCATTCCATGTATACTTCATCATTTTATGGGAAAACAGGTACAAGAAATCCTATTCTCTTATCTGTGACCAGTTTATTGCACACATTTATTCTTTGTTGTTCAAGAAAGAGTTCCCAAGGCTATCGGATGAAGAAAAAAAGGTTATATTGAAAGTAGGTCATTGGTATCTAGATGAGCGTGAGGCCTACATCAGGGTTTTTGATGCCACAGGGGCACCCTATTTATTACCCATATGTGTCCTCGATCGACTAGTGTTAGGGTAAATTTTCTATCAGACAATTCTGCAAGGTTATAATGCCACTTTAGTAAAGGACAAGAATGAGGCCTTCATACCTTATGGGTTTCATATTGTCTTCTACATGGTCAAAAACACCATGCATGCTAAGTAATAAGGGTTAATTCAATTGGAATTATGATTCCAAGTTGGTCATTTTCACAAGCATGATCCCAAAGATATGGTCCTAAAACACACATCACAAGCATGATCATGTTGGCCTTATGCCCATGACCAGTTTAAAAATTANGAAAAGTGAATTCCTTGAGTGACATGTGTCATAAAAGGAACATGCATATATAAAAGAGAGATTTAGTGTAATTGGAATGAATCATTCATTCATCATCTGTACCATGGAAGTGGAATATACAACCATACTTGTATGTGGGAGATGTTTCTAGTCAGTGACTTGAAGAAGTGGGTTATTAGGTTTGTGGTTGAAGAAGTTGGTTGGCAGCCCCATGGTCGACGAAGCGGATTGCCATGCTCATGGCTGAAGAAGCGGTTTGTCAGGCCTGTGATCATTCTCTCAATGTGAGAGAATCGTTGAGAATTAGTTCCCAAGGTGCCAAGTTGTAGCTATAGGTATTTGGGACTCCATGTATGACTTGTTTTTTAAGCCATGGAAGGGTAGTGGGGAAACCAAAGGACTTTTGAGAAGAGAAGGAGAACACTTCCTAGGTAGGGACATGCATGTGGGCGATGAGTGAATTTAGGTCGTCTACTATGAGATTTTGAGAACTTTTATTGTTTGGGAGACCTTAGAATGGCTTAGAATTTCCTTTCCTCTGATAGAGTTTATCCCCATATTGGGGGTGATCCACTGCTGATATTATGAGCAATTTGGTCTATGGTTCAGAGTAATGTGCAAGGTCTGCATGTAGTTGGTATTTAATTCACAAAATATTATTGTCTCTATGTGTTTGTGTAAATGCTATGTTATGAATTATGATGGTTTGTTATGAAATTTATGTTATTTATATGTATGAATTATTGTTGTTGTAGACTATTCGTATTCCTCTTAACTCTATTCATATGCTGAACATATCAGTAAATTTAATGGTATCATAATTCCAAATTTTGATGTGGCATAACCGGGTAGGAAGTTGGGGATGTTATAGATATAGATTTATAAAATACCGTAAAATCTAAGTGGGAGGTGTCATATGGCTCCCTTTTGACCTCCTTGGGGTGTGACCCTTATCTTTTATGTCCTTTTTCATCGATATAGGGTATTAATTCTTAAGGGTGTTTATGGTTTGGTAGATTCTGGAGCGTCTTCCAACGTTATGCCCTTGTCTATTTGTAAAAAATTAAATTTCATCCCTCTTAAGAGTGATAAACATGTCATTCAACTAGAAAAAACCCAGGTCAAGGTCATAGGAGAAATCAAAGATGTAAGGATCTAAATATCAACACATCCCATGTTTGTGCAGGTGATTGACATCATTGTAGTAGATATTCCAGAGGCATATGGGGTATTACTAGGTCAAGATTGGTCTAAAACGATAAATTGGTACTTAAGTACAGACTGAAAAAACCTTTGGCTACCACTAAAGGGATACAAGAACATGATCATAATCGATAGGGAGAGATATATGAAACATACGGTGACTGATCTAGAAACCCTGAATGAAACCTCATCCACAGATTTCCCCATATTGGGCAATTATTCTTGCAATTCCTACTTCGATAACTTTTCTCCTCTCTTGTCCAGCATTCCCCTCACCCAAAACTCTAAAAAAAAATTTCAAGAGAAGTCACCGATACCAACAGGAGACACCCTCTTGTTTCAAAACACCGCACTAGATATTATAGAACAAAATATGGGAAGGCACGAAATTAACAAAGGAAAGGAAAAGATCTATTTTCGTTCACAAATTTGGACCCTCTATTTGGATGGATCTAAATTGCAAGAAGGGCCAGGAGCAAGGTGCATCCTCATCGATCCTAAAAGTAAACATCATATCTTGTCCTGTAGGCTAGAGTTTGAATGTACCAACAACATTGTCGAATATGAATCTCTAGTACAAGGATTAAAGAAAGCCATAGATTTGAATGTCAAAGAATTGAAAGTTTTTGGACACTCTGAAATTATTGTTAAACAAGTAATAAATACTATACATTTTAATTCTCCTCACCTAAAGAACTCTCAGCAGGAAGTGCATAGGTTAATAGAGAAATTTTAAGCCTTCAATACTACAATGATTCCCAGAGTGAAGAATATTATAGATGACTCCTTGGCAACAACTCCTTCTAGGATGTTGCCTCTGGAAGATTATGAAGCCTCTGGATTCACTGTGGAGATTCTCTACAAACCGTCGGTCCCTAATAACATTTCCAATTGGAAAGTCTTTGAAGGAGATGATCATATCATAAACTTCTTGACTAACCAAGACAATTTCAAATATATAGCTATTGGCGATGAAGTATTCCAAGAGAAATCAACAAAGACCGATCCTCGAACATGACAACCTATGGATAAATCAAAGGCTCACACAGTCCCTAAAGGGATAACTAATATAGAAAATCTATTTGATATTAAAGAATGATTTAAGGGACCTAAAATTCAAATGATGGGTAGCTCTTGTCCCCTACATGAAAATATAAATATTGGGACCCCTGAAAACCCAAAGAATGTGAATCTCGGGCAAGGCTATATCTAAGGAATAAAGAAAACAATATCTCAAATTGTTCATACAATACCAAGATATCTTTGCATGGTCCTATAGAGATATGGAAACTTATGATACCCGCATCATTCAACACACCATACCATTAAAAACCGAA
>JZKD02S1511630.1:11797-24844 GCA_000966675.3 Picea glauca | reverse complement strand
AGAAGAAAACCCTAGAATGGATAGCCAAACAAAGGTGGCACATCTTTCTCCAAGGATATCACACCAAAAAAAGAGTAACAAGAGTTAATCTGAGAGTCCAAACCATAACCAAGAGAGAGTCCAAGACAAAAATGAAATCTACTAATTGCAGCAGCTGCAACATCAAATCTCTTCCAAAATTGCACACAAACTCACCAACTGTAGTGTGCACAATTGTTTCTTCTGCAGTTTTGAGAATACTAGCCATAATGAATAATGGCCTCCTATATTTATAGTATTTCTAGAAGATTGCTTGCGCCGAATTCTCATTCTAGGTACTAATTCTTTAGTATATAACATTTCCTTTAGCCAACTTCTTCTCTTGGATGCTTATAACCTAATACAAGTCATTCTCTTGAGTTGACTTGTCTTCTAGGGTTATTAAACAATTAATTAGGGTTTCTTCTTTCTTCCTCGAATATTCTATTCTCATTAGGTTTACACCTAGAGGTAAATACCTCGTGCAACTACCATAATATCAACACTCCCTCCTAGATATGTAGGTATTGAAGGTAATGGTCTTGAGAAAAAACATACCATTCACCCGGTAGCATCAACATTGTCCTATACACTAACTCATGATTAGATCATGAGAACCATCATCACTATCAATGTCATTAGCTKCATAATCTCTCRAAACCATACTCCATCTGAGTAATCAGACATGATGCTAGATAAGTCACTCACTCCACAGACTRACATAAGAGCCATTCTTCTAATATRAACATGTGTCCTAGAAGAATAAATGTCRTGGACCATTTTTTGTATGGGGAATATTTGTYCATTGATCATCCATCTAGATGATAATCATTTCCAATACTACTGAYAGTTTTCAAGGCAATCAGAACAATGTCATTGCATAGAAAACAACTGTGTCTATCCATAGTAGTACACRAATACAATCCAGTGGTACAAAGCTACACCAAGTAGCACATAGATACTTGATCAGTGAAATATAGTCACAATCAGTGGAACACATCSACCATAGTAGTATACATCTATTGTTCAAAGAAATACAGTCTCCATCATATGATCTCAACTTGCATAGAAAATATTGTTATGATATAAACTGAATCATTTGGGCCAATCTTCCAATCACATTTGTGAGATCTCGAAGAGCATCTACCCTTAGAATGTAAAACATCAATGATGAGCTATCTGGACTATCCTTTTCAAGAAAGTAAGAATAAATGTCTCAATTTCTGATCTTGGACCATTCACCTTTTTGGGCCTTTCCTCTAGCACCAAAAAAAGTGCAACCTGGAGAGAACAAGTCTTCCCTAGAGAATGTCTATCCCTGATTGTTGAAATTGGACCATTCACCTATCTGGGCCATTCTTCCCGCACTAAACAAGGTGAAACCTGGAGAGAATGAATTTTCCCTAGGGAATGACTGTCCAGACCATTTCCTAAGGAAATTATCGTCCCGCACCAACCTCCAAAATGGACCATTCTTTGAAATTGCTCACAACTGTGGGCTTCAAATGAATGATTGTCTAGAGAGGTGGACCGTTCTTATTGACCACTACTGAGAGTGATCGTCAAGAAGAATGACTATCCTAGAGCATTCCCCCACACAGGACACAAAGGGAATCGTTAACTATGGTACATCAACAATCCATTGAACCATTTTCATTACAAAAATGATCGTTCGATATGGACCATTTTACCAACTAGAAAATGCTTGTCCTTCTGAAATCTCAAACCACTTTCTGAAATAGAAAGGAACTACTCATCCTCGACCATTTTTCGAACTTGAAAAATGATTGTCCATAAATCAATAAAAGATAAGTGCTCCCTCCCAACTTGGGAATCATCTCTTCCTTTTTCAATAAGGAACTTGTCCCCACGAGCTCCATCTTGAGTATGCAAACTCTTTCATCTTGCACAGATGCCTTAGCAAAATATCTACTTATCTTATCATTTGTGGAGTTATATATATTGGAGAACCACTTCTATTTTATGGATTTCATCATGGATAATGTAATGCTTGATCTCAAATGTACTTCAGTATTTCTAGAACACTCGTTTTCTATGAAGGCTTCATATAGCTCTGATCAATATAGTATATCATTGGTGGATTCATCTTTTGTTTCTAGGTAGCTCATAACATCACGGAAAGGATCAAACTGGAACATATCCAAGTGGTAATTCTTCTGCCATCAAGATATTTTGTCATGGATTAGCAATCCATCATCTTGAGATTTTGAATAACCATTCTAATACAATATCTCTGTTATAGAAAAAATTTCACCACACTTTTGTTGTGTATTGGAGGTTCTTTACCAAGTTGTCTTCTTTCATCTATATACAAGGGTCTCTTTCTGGTATACCTTAAATCCTTGAGGTTTCTCTTTATACGCTCTTTGTTTAATTATTTTGGAGAATAGTATTTGCATTTATCTAATGTAAGCTCCAAACCACGACTATTGTGGATGATATAATGGCTCATGTAGAGGTATGTATGGTTTACTAGAACAAACTATCATCATAGTCCTCTCCCTCCATCTGGGAGAGCCTTTGGTTCTGGATCTTGCAATGCTTTCATTCATAAGTATTCCATACATTTTTCTTCACCACAAATTTCATTTCTTCTACTTGATTGCTTCTAGAAGGTTCAGATCAAGCTGGTAGTCTTGTGATTCTCAATATAATGACTGGTTGTTCTAGACTTTCTTTCCTTCTTGGAATCCTCATGTTCTTCCTCATGTTTCTCTTTAGCTCTCTGGTCCATGAATTTTTCTATAGATTCCATTACCTGGATATTCTGACTTCTTCCTTTCATCATAGGATCATGGATGTGGATGGACAACCAGGGAGACTTTGAGGCTTCTTTTTGAAGAAGACTTCTTCTAATGTCAAACTGAATACTTTCTCCTTTTCATGGTTGCTAGAATTGATGGGAACATGAATAGATACTTCATCATATTCAATGGATCATATTATTTAGTATTATCTCCCTCCTAATCCTTGATTCATGCATGAATGAATGCTCTTCTTTTGGAAGTATATAATTGGCTCCCTCCATCAGGGAGAGTCCACGCTTTCGTCTGCATTCTTATTTCCTTCTGCAAAGTGTAACAAATATTTTTCCAGTTTTCTCTTGATTGTTGACTTCTTTCCGTCTTTACTTCTTCTAGGTTTCTTCAAGATTGATTCTGATTTCGGATTATCGTGCATCTTTTACTTATGTAATAGATTCCACATGAATTGTCACCAAGGGTTGTTGATGTACTTCATCCTTTCATGTGTATTACCTGACTTGTAGTCATTGTGATAGAAATCCTTATCTTGTTGTTCTTCCACAGGTATAGTTTCTCTTTGAACATATTATATTCTAAGAAATAGATATGCAAGATATATATAGAAAACATGGTATGCACAAGAATTATGAAGAGTATTGTTACCTTGTCTTAGAAGANACCATAGTAGTATACATCTATTGTTCAAAGAAATACAGTCTCCATCATATGATCTCAACTTGCATAGAAAATATTGTTATGATATAAACTGAATCATTTGGGCCAATCTTCCAATCACATTTGTGAGATCTCGAAGAGCATCTACCCTTAGAATGTAAAACATCAATGATGAGCTATCTGGACTATCCTTTTCAAGAAAGTAAGAATAAATGTCTCAATTTCTGATCTTGGACCATTCACCTTTTTGGGCCTTTCCTCTAGCACCAAAAAAAGTGCAACCTGGAGAGAACAAGTCTTCCCTAGAGAATGTCTATCCCTGATTGTTGAAATTGGACCATTCACCTATCTGGGCCATTCTTCCCGCACTAAACAAGGTGAAACCTGGAGAGAATGAATTTTCCCTAGGGAATGACTGTCCAGACCATTTCCTAAGGAAATTATCGTCCCGCACCAACCTCCAAAATGGACCATTCTTTGAAATTGCTCACAACTGTGGGCTTCAAATGAATGATTGTCTAGAGAGGTGGACCGTTCTTATTGACCACTACTGAGAGTGATCGTCAAGAAGAATGACTATCCTAGAGCATTCCCCCACACAGGACACAAAGGGAATCGTTAACTATGGTACATCAACAATCCATTGAACCATTTTCATTACAAAAATGATCGTTCGATATGGACCATTTTACCAACTAGAAAATGCTTGTCCTTCTGAAATCTCAAACCACTTTCTGAAATAGAAAGGAACTACTCATCCTCGACCATTTTTCGAACTTGAAAAATGATTGTCCATAAATCAATAAAAGATAAGTGCTCCCTCCCAACTTGGGAATCATCTCTTCCTTTTTCAATAAGGAACTTGTCCCCACGAGCTCCATCTTGAGTATGCAAACTCTTTCATCTTGCACAGATGCCTTAGCAAAATATCTACTTATCTTATCATTTGTGGAGTTATATATATTGGAGAACCACTTCTATTTTATGGATTTCATCATGGATAATGTAATGCTTGATCTCAAATGTACTTCAGTATTTCTAGAACACTCGTTTTCTATGAAGGCTTCATATAGCTCTGATCAATATAGTATATCATTGGTGGATTCATCTTTTGTTTCTAGGTAGCTCATAACATCACGGAAAGGATCAAACTGGAACATATCCAAGTGGTAATTCTTCTGCCATCAAGATATTTTGTCATGGATTAGCAATCCATCATCTTGAGATTTTGAATAACCATTCTAATACAATATCTCTGTTATAGAAAAAATTTCACCACACTTTTGTTGTGTATTGGAGGTTCTTTACCAAGTTGTCTTCTTTCATCTATATACAAGGGTCTCTTTCTGGTATACCTTAAATCCTTGAGGTTTCTCTTTATACGCTCTTTGTTTAATTATTTTGGAGAATAGTATTTGCATTTATCTAATGTAAGCTCCAAACCACGACTATTGTGGATGATATAATGGCTCATGTAGAGGTATGTATGGTTTACTAGAACAAACTATCATCATAGTCCTCTCCCTCCATCTGGGAGAGCCTTTGGTTCTGGATCTTGCAATGCTTTCATTCATAAGTATTCCATACATTTTTCTTCACCACAAATTTCATTTCTTCTACTTGATTGCTTCTAGAAGGTTCAGATCAAGCTGGTAGTCTTGTGATTCTCAATATAATGACTGGTTGTTCTAGACTTTCTTTCCTTCTTGGAATCCTCATGTTCTTCCTCATGTTTCTCTTTAGCTCTCTGGTCCATGAATTTTTCTATAGATTCCATTACCTGGATATTCTGACTTCTTCCTTTAATCATAGGATCATGGATGTGGATGGACAACCAGGGAGACTTTGAGGCTTCTTTTTGAAGAAGACTTCTTCTAATGTCAAACTGAATACTTGCTCCTTTTCATGGTTGCTAGCATTGATGGGAACATGAATAGATACTTCATTATATTCAACGGATCATATTATTTAGTATTATCTCCCTCCTAATCCTTGATTCATGCATGAATGCATGCTCTGCTTTTGGAAGTATATAATTGGCTCCCTCCATCAGGGAGAGTCCATGCTTTCGTCTACATTCTTATTTCCTTCTGCAACGTGTAACAAATATTTTTCCAATTTTCTCTTGATTGTTGACTTCTTTCCGTCTTTACTTCTTCTAGGTTTCTTCAAGATTGATTCTGATTTTGGATTATCATGAAGCTTTTACTTATGTAATAGATTCCACATGAATTGTTACCAGGGGTTGTTGATGTACTTCATCCTTTCATGTGTATTACCTGACTTGTAGTCATTGTGATAGAAATCCTTATCTTGTTGTTCTTCCATAGGTATAGTTTCTCTTTGAACATATTATATTCTAAGAAATAGATATGCAAGATATATATAGAAAACATGGTATGCACAAGAATTATGAAGAGTATTGTTACCTTGTCTTAGAAGAAGAAGTATGTTTTGTCCTTCTTGGATTTCTTTGAGGTTTCCCTTTATTTGGCAACTTATGCTTCATGTGTTACCTTGTTTTTATTTAACTCGAGACAATGGTTCTTGTAGTGACCATACTTTAGACAATTGAAACAATGTATTTTTGACATATCTTTCTCTTGATTTGGTTTCTTCCTAGAGCCAAACTTCTTTTTATTCCTGAAATTATTGAATCTTGTTGTGAAGGCTTGATCATTGTATTTATTTTGGGGTTTCTCTTTTGAATTGATCCTTGATTCTTCTTGTGCACAACAAGTCCAAAGTTTTTCAAATGTGGGATAATACTTGTGTTCATTCTTGTGGAAAATGCATCCCATGTCTTGGGAAGACCATTGAGTACTATATTTACCAGTTCCTTCTCTAAAATGATCTCTTCAATGGCTTGTAGTTGATATCGAAACTAATATATTCTCACAAAGTATGATGTTATGCTATCATCATCATTCATTTTCATGTCACAAATCTCATTCTCCAGAATCATTACTTGTCCAATGTTTTTGACTAAGAAGAGGTTTGTTAGGGCATCATACATCTTCTTAGATGAGTCAAGATGGGAGATGTAGGGTATCAAGAAGTCTTTTATAGAATACACTATGATACTCATGGCATTGATATCATTATCTTTGAACTTCTCCATACCTACAACATTTTGAATTTCTTTCTCTTTTCCTTCTTCGATCTGTGGTTCCACGATCTTTCCTTTTAGGATATCCAACACTTTATTCTTGGAAAGGATGATATCAATCCTTGTCTTCCATTCTTTGAAGTTAGTTTCTCCTTATAACTTGTTTTTTGACTTCATAGAGTAAGTCTTGGCTGCTTTGACTTGGTAAACCCTAGATTTGACAAAAAATTCAAACTTGACGTCTTAGTTTGCTGAGAGTACTAGGAGATGTGCTAGGATAGGACACACTAGTATATCTAGAAATTAGTTCAATCCCTTCACTTAAGGTGCATGAACAAGAGGGTTAGGGTTTCATTGCTGCAACAAAAACTGGCTGCAACTACAACTGCAACTGAGAAAATCATCCCAATCTATCTTCCAGTGATCAGACTATCCACAGATAGTGTGGGCCCATAACCTATTAGAATATAATGGATGTGCTCTTTTAACCATAGACAATATAGCAATATTCTCACCCAACCATAGGCCGAAGCCACCCCCTAGCACCTTAACCTTGATAGAGAATCATTCTAGAAGAAAACCCTAGACTGGATAGCCAAACAAAGGTGGTGCACCTTTCTCCAAGGATAGCGCACCAAAAAAAGAGTAACAAGAGAATATCAGAGAGTCCAAACCATAACGAAAAGAGAGTCCAAGACTAAACCAGAATCTGATAGTTGCAACAACTGTAACAACACCTCTCCTCCAAACTTGTGCACAAACTAGACAACTACAGTGTGCACAAGTGTTGCTTCTGCATCTCTGAGAATACTAGCCAGAATGAAGACT
Source organism: Picea glauca (assembly GCA_000966675.3). NCBI lineage: Eukaryota > Viridiplantae > Streptophyta > Pinopsida > Pinales > Pinaceae > Picea > Picea glauca. Next base: position 17,449 of record JZKD02S1511630.1, on the reverse strand, counting down.
GGCCTCCTATATTTATACTATTTCTGACAGACTGCCTAGGCCGACTTCTCATTCTAGGTAATAATTATTTAGTATATAACATTTCCTTTATCCAACTTCTTCTCTTTGATGCTAATAACCTAATACAAGTCATTCTCTCGAGATGAATTGTCTTCTAGGGTTATTAACCAATTAATTAGGGTTTATTCTTGCTTCCCAGAATATTCTATTCTCGTTAGTCTTACACGTGGAGATAAATACCTCCCACAATTACCATAATATCAACAGTTGGGAGGGAGGGAGAGTGAGAGAGAAAGAGGGATATGTGGAGGGGGGAAGAGAGAGAGGGTGAGGAAGGGAAAGAACTAGGGGGATATAAAGAGAGAGGGAGAGGGACRGAGGGAGATATATAGAGGAAAAAATACAAAGGGAGRGAAGTAGGTATGGGGAGAGAGAGAGGAATGGATAGGGAGAGGGGGAGGAAAACAGAGGGGGGAGAGGGAGAATGGAGAGAGAAAGAGGGAGGGAGAGAGGGATGGATAGGGAGAGGGGGAGGAAAAGAGAGGGGGGAGAGGGAGGATGGAGAGAGAAAGAGGGAGGGAGAGAGGGAGGTAGGGATAGAGAGTTAGAGATAAGGATATATAGATGAAGCTGGGGGAGATAAAGGGTGAGAGACATAGAGATGTTGAAATTCTGAGGTCCTATTAGGCTGCCATCTAAGGTCTATCCTTGACCTTAGTATGGCTCTAAGTTTCAACTATTTGGCTGTCTTCTTTTGCTATTTTAGGACAGAAAACAGTCATGATACTTTCTGCTCATTGTTTTATAGGTTAATTGCTCTTTTAAGGTGCCCTTGCAAGTGTTTTCTTGTCTCAATGTTAGCACATGAAATATAACTTAAAACACATAACACTACCTCTATATATTGAACTTTAAAATGTTGATCTACACTTCTAAACATGCATAAATTTGACACGGGTATTTTTGGTCAACATGAGCCTGGACAAAACCCCCCCGGGGAAAACCAGTTTGGGATATATGTCTATATAATTGTGATTAAAGCAAGAGATACAACAAGTAATGAAATACAATGGAACTTGTATACATAGAAATCTCCTCACAAGCCTTGCCACAAGAACCAGAAAGATAAGTGCCCAAAACTGTGGTGCACCCTCTTCCTTTGTTACCCTCTGAACTGAACTGAGGCTCCCAAGATCATATGTAGCCCAATCAAGAAATCATTCCATAGGAATGTCCTCTCCTGTGCTGCCTCTCCACTGAAATTGTCAGAGCTCGAATCCTCCAAGCAGATCTGCTACCAGGTAGCTGCCAGTCCTCTCAACTCATGCGTCGTCCTCCAAGAAAATCTTATCACAATAAATAAACTGAGGCAGAAGTTGGATATCTCTCACCATGAAAGAATGCGCCCTCCTCCTAGCCTCCTCATGCATCAGACCTCATCTAGATCTGACAAGAACTCCTCTCCTGGTGAGCATCTGAAGAAAACTAGTGCNACATGGGGAACACTTTCCAAGGTATCCAAATCTCAACAAGAGAGAGGAAAATAGAGGGATGGAGATAAAGGGAGGGAAGTAGGTATGGAGAGAGAGAGTGAGAGACAAAAAAATATGTGGAGAGGGACAGAGAGAGAGGGTGAGGAAGACAAGAAATGAGGGAGAGAGGGAGGGAGATGGATGAAGGGATATATATATAATAAAGGGGAGGGAGAGAGAAAAAGAGAGGGAAGTAGGGATGGAGAGAGAGGAGGGGAGAGAAGGAGGCAGAGAGAGTTAGAGAGAAAGAGAGATGCATGGGGAGAGGGGAGAGAGATGGTGAGGGAAAAATATATTTAGAGAGAGAAATAGAGAGAGAAATAGAGAGAGAAGGAGAGAGAAGGAGGGATAAATATAGAGTAAAATTGAGGGAGAGATACACAGAAAAGGATGTATGGATGGAAAGAGAGAGAGAGAGAGGAGGGATAGAGATATTGGGAGATGAAGAGGTAGATAGAAAGAAGGATGGGGGCAGACATATAGAAGAAAAGGGAGGGAGAGAGACAAAGTAAGGGAAGTAAGGATGGGGAGAGAGTGGGGGTGATCCGAGATATTTTTGTTAGGTGACTTATTAAAGAATCATATTAAATGAGAATAAACTAAAGTACACCATAAAGAAGGAAAAACTCAAAAGAAAAAAGATGTAAGTGTGCAATATGAACACAAAGAACTTGATAATGGAATTCATCCCTCATGGACTACGTCTCTGGGTCCTGTTGTCAAATGGGTAGGCCTTTTTATCAACTCTAGAAAATAATTGGGCAAAATACAAAAGTATACCTCATTCTTGAGTTAATATACAAAATCTTTGCTCAAATTAGAAAAATAACATCATCACTGCATTTGTGGCATCGAATTACATAAAAAATGATTGTCTCCATGCCTCAATATAAGTCTATCACTTTCAGGCCCAAGAGACACCCTTTCCTCAGTTTCAATGCCTTGCCTTTGCAATAAATGATTCGGAAAAATATCAAAAAATGTTCCCTATCTCGAAATCCATGTCAAAATCCATATGGGTGCACCCTTGGTTCTCCTCTTCATCCTTTTTAACTAGCGAAGGCCCCCTTTTTATACTAAAATCTAGGTAATTATGAATAAATGAAGTGGTTTGACGCACTGGTAGGTGGAGCTATATTTAGAGAGTTGGTTGGCGGAGGTCTCGAGATCGAATCCCATAGAATCCCCTTTTTAATACATGGTTAGAACGAAATTTGGTGCACTCTACTAAATATGGTGGGCAGTTGGCGAGTGGTCAAGTTTGGTCAAATATTCCATATATGGAAGGATTTATGTTATACCATTGGCGGTGGATATATATGGTCACGTGGATTAGCATATAACCAAGGGCTAGGCTGAGGGCTTAGCCCTTTTCTTCCACCCACATAGAATATTATTAAACTTAAATAATATTTGTTCCATATTATAAACAAGGATTATGTAATGGTATGTTTGATAGCACAGAGTTGTAAGGCCTTTGGGCTATGAGGTTACAATTTGAACTCCCATTGGCTTCAATATCTTTTTAATGAACTGTATTGTAAAAGGCCAATGGGGGGTTTCCACATGGCAACCTCTCATTAGTTTTCTTATTCCACGTGTCAACTAGAGAATGGAATAGATAACCTACCATGTGTACCTTTAAGAACCTCTCACGTATACAGATAACATCATACCACATCTCTCTATATGTATGTCCCACATGTCACCTTGGAGCGGTAACACGTGTCACCTCAAACTTTGACATTTTGACCAATTTTGACCTGAACTTTGACCGCTTATTACTTTTTCATATGAGCTTTGTTTGATGAACCGTTTATGTCATTAGAAATCTTGCACCATTCTATTCGCGATAATGCCATTTTCACTGAGTTTTTGGAACTTTGAATGTTTTCCCTTTCTCTATCTGTTGAAGCCATGCTAAGCATCCTAAGTTTTCGTTGTGAGATTTGAGTTGTTCTTAGCCTTCTCTGGATTGTTTTTGGATCACGCCTTCCCAGTGAGATCCTTTTGTACCACCAAAATATTTCATCAATCAATAGGTAAGTGAGTTAAGAGTCCCCTCACTTTGTCCTTCTCAATCCACTTTGCGTTGCTTGGATGTGTGCCCTTTAATCTTACTCGGAGATAATCAACATCACTCCTGCATGAAGTCCTTGTCATTTTTCCTAGGATGATATCTTCCTGTAACTCATCCAAGTACTTGGGTGAAAACTCATCTACTAAAGGTGTTGAAACTTCCTCATCCTGATCCATGATCATGAGAGGCTAAAACAGTTTCAAGTTCTCTACATTCATAACTCAATAAATCTTCATATAAGGTGGAAGATCTAAACGAAAATCAATAGTTTTGATTTTATCCAAGATAGTGAAGAGTCCATATCAGATGGGTTTGAGTTTTTTTCCTTCAACCTTCAATTGTTCCTCGCTGATGTGAAGCCATACCCGGTCTCCAAGATGGAACTGTTGATCAACCATGTGCTTGTTTATGTCAAGCTTTATACTATGCTTGACTCTTCTCTAACTGTTCCCTAACTTCCTAGTGTATCTGTTAGATCCTCTGGATCAATTTGCGAGCTTTGTCCTATTCTCTTTCTTCATTCATATCGACATCTCTCCCATACATCAAGTCCAAAGGAACCATTGGTAGGTACCCAAAACACGTCTCAAAAGATAAACTATGAGTGGATGAATGTAAATATTTGTTATAATCATGTTGTACATAGGGTATATGTTCATCCCATAACTTAGGATTCTTGTTGCAGTATCCTCAAAGTAAAAATACCACTATTTTGTTTACCACCTATGTATGTCCATTGGTCTATGGTTGGAAAGTAATGCTCCTCTTCAATTTCGTGTCCATCATTCTCCACAAGCTAGTCCAAAAATACCAAATGAATCGAGTATCTTGATCTGAGACAATGGACGTGGGTAACCCAAAGTGAACCCAAACATATTGAAATAAGAGATTAGCAGTTTACTCAAAAATGATTTGATTTTTACATGGCATCAAGATATACATCTTACTGAACCTATCCACTACAACATATAAATAGTCATGACCCCCTTTGGTCATTCATAAACGTCTTGCAAAATCCATGGAAATTATTTCCCATGGATGAGATGGAACAAGAAGTGGTGAGTATAGCCCCAATTTTCTATTAGTGGGATTACAGGTAGAACACATCACACACCCCTTTACATATTTAGTTACAATTTATTTTGTTTGAGGCTAGTAAGAGAACCTTTGCAAATGAGCCATAGTTTTTCCTACCCCAAAATTCTCAGACACAAGAAAAGTGTGAGCTTCTCGTATTACATGGACTTGTTCACTTGTAGGAATACATATCTTCCTAAGAGGATAGATTAATTTTTCCTGCAGAAAATAGTTCTCTACCTATGCACCATGGGTTAGCTTCTCATATACTTCTATAAAATCTTCATCGATGGTATATTGTTATACATAGATATCATGAGATAAAGAAGTATTCTTCAGAATAATAGAAGAAACAATAGGAGGCCTAGAAATCATATCGACTACCTTGTTACTTGTACCCTTCTTATACTTGATTACCAAATAAAATTGTTGTAGAAAACCCATCCATATGCAATGAGTGTAAGATGGTTTTACTCCTTCTCTCATCACTATAATGGTCTTCTTGTCCTTTATTTTAAACTTATTGAAAGTCTTGTGCGGGAAATTGGAAGGTTTCTTCGTGGGATCTTCTTGAACACATTTCCCCTTGTTCCTAAGGTGAGTGGCTTGCACACAAACTTCATCAAGACTAGTGGGGTTAAAAAGGAGAAAAGTATGATGAATATAACTATGAAGTGTGCAAAAATACTTCATTAAAGTTTCATAAGAATCCAAAGGAATATTCAATGCAAGATATTTATTTCTAAATTCTTATGTGAAACTTTGTATAGTTTGACCTTTACTTTGCCTCAAAGTTTGTCATTCCATCATTGATTTATGTAAATACCCTAATGGATAGAATTTATTTCTTATCTCTGTTTTAAATTCTGACCATGAGGAAAAAAGATTATAACACATACTTTTGTCCTATAGCTTTCTCTCCTACCATACGAGAATGGTGTCTTCCAACTAAAGAGAAGCCAA
>JZKD02S1511629.1:823041-841123 GCA_000966675.3 Picea glauca | reverse complement strand
TCTAATTACCCATTTATTATATCTAACTACCATAGTAGGCCTTATTTAATAATATAGTGGACCTAGTCCACCTTACATTGAATGACCTCCACTATTATCACTATGGGCCCTCTGGCCCCCCACTACCTCTCTAACTACCTTACAACATTTATGGTGCTAGAAGGAGGGACATAGTGGCAAGCTGGTCCGTGTAGTCATTTGTTTTTAATTCTTTTTATTTTCAATGACTTCTTCCCAAAATATTGTTTGGATATGTATTCCAAGACGAGTATCATGCACTACTCCATTAAATATAGTTAAAATTTTGTCAAAAAAAAAGTTTGACGGTGAAAGTGAAATTACTGCATATGAACTTATTGATCAATTTATTCAAAGTTGTATTTCTCATGATATAACTCACAAAGGTGTTATGTGCAGGATTTTCACCCTGAATTTCGAAGGCCGTGTTAAGAAGTGGTATGAAACATTGTTGGCTAGATCTATTCATTATATGGAACAATCTATAGATGAATTTTTATATACTTTTGAGAATGATAGATTATGCAGTGAAGTTAATGATCTGAGGAAGGAATCAGATGAATCAGTATAAGAATTTGTTACAAGGTTTATCCATCTCTATTGCATATTTCCTTTAAATGTTTTTCCTTCTATTAATGAATGGTTTCAACATTTGTTTTTTGTTTCCTTGAACATGATCAATCCAAATCTTGCATTGATACTCATTCACGAGTGGATTTAGAAGATTTAGAAGTTGTAGATGAGCATCAATTTTGTTCAACTTTTTAAACTTTGATAGATGTTGATCAGGAGGAACATGATACTTCACAAACTTCTGATTGTTATTCTCCATCATCATCTTCTTTAATTTGAATAAGGAAGAAAGTTGTCATGATTTAGGAAATACTACCATTATCCTAACAAAGAAAGAGATTCAATCAAAAGTTTCTATTAGTAATATGGAACAATCTTCTCTTAGTTCAATTATAGAGGTTCAAGATAAAGTTTTAAGAGATTCCATTATTGAATATCATATTGATTCTTCATCTAAACCAATTCTTGAATTTTCTCATTTTGATAAGTCTTATGATCTTCTCTCACCTTTACCTCTTTATGATGAACATAATCATATTTCTAATAATGCTTTGTGTTCAAATCTTTTAATTGAGAAAATCGTAGATATTGATTAATTTATTTTGGGAGAAGAAACAAATACACATTTGAAACCATACATCCTAATAGAAGAAAAGTTATTTTTCAATGAAGTTGCTTTTCCAAGAGAGGTTTTTTATTGTCTTTCATCTTCTACTTATTATTTCTTGTACCTTGATATGTTTTATGGTTGTTCTTCTAAGGAAATCATTTCAAAACCTTCAAAATTTCATTATGTATGGCCAGAAATTAATAGGGTGCAAGCTAATATTAATTTACATATAGGAGATGAAATTAATGAAATATCTTCGCATGAATATTTTTGTCTTATGTCTTATCCATCTTCTACATGGGAAGATAAAATTTCTGCAACAAACACATTTCACAAAATGTCTTTTATTGATTCATCTATTTTTGTAATACATCTTCTAAATAGGAAGATAAAATTTATGTAGTAAACAAATTTCACAAAATGTCTTTTATTGATTCATCTATTTGTGTAATCACTAGAGAATATTTTTGTCATAATGAAGCAAATGAAAACTTTAATCAATGAAATGATGTTAATTTCTACTATCCCAATATCAATAATTTAGTTAATACAATGAATGGTGATAATTTATACACATCATTTGATCCTATTGATTTATCACAAGTTGATTATTTAAATTTCAAGGTCATGGAAATATATCAAGAAAGAGAGATACATCATTTTCAACCAATGTTTTTTTCTACTTCTCATTATCTTGTTACAATCTTTGAAACTAATTACGTTAAAATTCTTCCACAAGATATTATTCATGACTATTTTACACTTGATTCACACACTCATCTATAAATTTCTTCCAATCTTTTCATTTTGCTCATTGTATATATCTTGATCGAATAAAATCTTGGTTAGAGAAATCTTTTCATGAAATATTTCATGTGAATATTAGTGTTCTTTTCTTGCACATGTTTGATATAGGTTTAGAACTTTTAAATTTTTCATCATATAACATATTATTGATTTATTTTTTGTTTGTAATTTATGATCTATATATGATTGCAAGAATAAAAGAAGTGGATAGGTTTATCCCGAGTTGTTCTTGTAGAGTAGATTAAAGTAGGATCTAGATTATTGCTTCTTGTTGAATAAAACAATTGTGTGATTATGGACTATATTGAGCTATTACCAAGGTAATATTCTTTCTTTTACCTTCTTCATTTATTTTCCTCTTACTTTTCATGTTTTTCATTAAAGTTAAGATTTGAAAAGAGAACAAAGAAATATAATACTTTGGTAAAATATTTATGAACAAATTTTTAATCATACGTGCCCTTTGTTAGAATTTTTGCAATAAAAACCTAATTCATTCTAAAGCATTCAAGACATAACCCATCTAAATCTTAACAAAAATGAAAACATACATATTCATTTTTAGTATGTTGAGATATTTATTTCTTATTCTTGGCTTGATTGTGTTTCATATATTCATGGTTCATTAGGTTGTATTTTCTTTTAAGTTTATAGTTCCTCTTTTGAAATTTGCATAGTTTGATTAGTGGTTTGATTTCACTTTTGGTCTAGAGTTTGATTTGTTGGGATTTTTTTGGTTTTTATTTATTCTTAGTTTGGATTGAATTTTGTGGTATTTCCAAAATATATATGAGAGAATTTTTTTATTAAACTGCGTCAGTTGGTTTACATGGGGAAATCCTTACTTTATATTTTTTAAATAGGATTTCATTTATCTAAAGGTTTATTTTCCTACAGTCTTTACATTGAATCCATCCCATACCCCTCCACAATTAAAACCTCTACTTTGATAGATGAAGATAAGACTAGTGGGATCAAACTTAATATAATATAGTATTTATTTATTTAAATAGAATACCTCTCATACCGTCCCTCTCTCTTCACCCAACTGCTAAAACAAATTCTTCAAATATGTTAACCAAAAAGGGTGGTAAGAGAGTTGAAAGCACATATGTATGTTGGGGTACTAAACATGCTTGCTGAGAGAGAGTCAATGCATACATAGTATAAGACAACTTCATTGGGTACTAATGGAAATGAAGCAATGTCGGGTATAAGAGGTAATAGGTGCATCATAATCCTTAAATCCTCCTAGCTATTTTCATTGGTCAATACTAGAAAAAGAATAAAAGTAATGATTATTCTATATTTTTGGATTCATTATTTTAGAACTCTACATTCAACTACTTTTATCATTTAAATCTTATTTTACTTTGATTTTATCTTATATGGAACCCTTAGGAATGATGTCATGTGCTAGAAATTTAGTCATATTATCTTAACCAGATATAAGTGCTTGTCCTCATGTGTTGCCAATTGTTATGGCAGGGAACAACCTTCCCAAATTTGCATTTATTTCATCAATATTAAGTTCTTATTTTCCAAGAATTATCCATTAATGAATAAACTTCATAACCAAAGATTTATTAGATATAAGAATCAGTATTTTATAATTACTATCTAAATATTCTTGTGTTTCATTTCATTATAACTCATGAATGTTTTTTCTAAAATGAGGCATGTTCATTTATAGCTTAAAACTAGGATCTACTATTGATAAAACCATGATATCTATCATTTTTTATTAAATCACTTTTAAATAGCATTCGCTAAGTATGATGACATTTATATTATTATTTTCATTATTTTTACAAATCTTGGTATATAATGTATATTATGTCTTGGAATTTTATTTTATTTTTAATACTTTTCTAGCACGGTTTATCAAAACTTAAGATTCTAAGTATATGGAGATTTCATAACAAAATGTTTTAGCGCATAACCTGTGTATGAATCAATGTACTCAACGACTTGATATTTTGGGATCTGGGAAAAGATTACGATCTGCTTCATTTATTGGTACCGAACTTTTTGTTAATGAAACTTGTCTTTAGCATTGTATTAATCAAGAATTGTGCGCCTCAATTATACATGAGTCTTGATCATGGTGTACAAATGTCCATGTTTCATAATCCCTTTACCAGAATCACTAGATCGAATCGACGAGAATCAAGTTATAGAAGCATACAGCAAATCGCGGTATGAGGTTGTTGAAATATGATGTAGTTAAATCGTTGAGTTAAGGACACAAGATCTCCAAGAATAGTACCACATATGGATTTGCAGAAGTTTTGTGTTACCATGTTGCAGTTAACATTCCACGAACTCATCATAAACATTGTTCTAGAATTCTCTAACAGTTGAGGCCAAATCAACATTTTCAGGTAAATTTCCGGGGCAGTTTCTGATCAAACCAGGTCGAATTTGATAAAAATAAAACATGGGTTTTTACCGCAATGGATCAAATTAGTGAACACTTTAAAATTTTAGCAAACAAATGAGTATTTTGGGAGATATTACCAGTTCATTTAAGGCCACGTACAACAGATTCGAAGGGGAGATTAAATCAAAAAAAAGTTACCAGATCTCTATTTACAGGAAATCGCAACAGTTTTCCATTACAGAAATATCAGTTTTTAAAGGTTTCAATACACGGAGATCTAGCTGCATAGGAATTACACGAAGAAAAGTTAATGGATCGTTGAAATTACCGTCACCCGGTCAGTAATAAGAAAGATAAATTTGTTTAAATACATGTCAAAGCCACTCAAGTCATATGTATGCCATCAATACGCGAGTAAATGTTTCAAGTGGAAGTTCTTCCCCGGCCTTTTATTTTCAGCTAATTTTTATTGTTCCCTTTAATTTAGTTTCATTTTAATTATTCAGTTTGGTTTGTAGCTTTTCTTTATTTTAATTGTAATATAGTTTAGTTTTACGTTAGTTACTTTGAGTTTGTCTCACCATAAATAGTTACACGCTCAGAATTGTTCTAGAATTCTCTACCAGTTGAGGCGAAATCAACATTTTCGGGGTAGTTTCTGATCAAACCAGGTCGAATTTGATAAAAATAAAACATGGGTTTTTACAGGTTTTTATCGCAACGGATCAAATTAGTGAACATTAAAAACTTTTATGATGATGATGATGATTAAATGAGATCCAATTGGTATACATGACCTTAAGAAGCTAAGAGATTACTTCAATTTCTTTAAACTCGTATTTCTATGCTAAAAAAACATTGAAAGAAGAATTCCAATATCACCATAGTTTTGATGACTTTGATTATCTCACATTAAATATAATCCTTTATTATTAGTCTAAGTCAACCCCTTAGTTAAATGATTCATTTTAATACTCTTTGATTTCTTTAATATTTTTATCCCAACTATTATCCTTAATACTCTTTCATTTCTTTAATATTTTTATCCCAATAACTATTCTTAATACTTTAATAATTTATCACCTAATCCCAATGGCTATCTTTTCAATGAGCACTTACCAATGTTGACCTATAAATTAAAACCCCAACACTCTTCATCAATGTATTAACTTCAATTGTCCCTAAAGATGGGTGGAGTGTCCACTTGAAAAATTAGATGTTTGAAAACCACATACATATTTCTTATATAGAAATCTATATAGAACAATTCACAACTACTTTAGATAGAAGGGAAGGGAGAGTAATATCTTCTAGGGGATGGTCCATTGATTGGTTGACCATTGTTTCTTCCTCCGGAGTTATGCGTGAAGGTTGGGGGTCATCATCAATGTGAGTTGAGTTGTCTTGAGTGTTATTGGAGTCATGAAGTCCTTCTATTTTTCTTCGATCCCCTTCATTTTTATCAAACTAGGAATCATCATTTTGAATCCAAAATACAACCTGGCATATATCTTCAAATATCTCTTTTAGTAGTGAAATTCTATGTAATATGTCTTGATGTCGAATTCAATGTTGCTTTAGTACCTATATGTTATCATCGCTTTCACCATCCATTGCACCTCTATAATCCAGAACAACTTCGTCACCCGCATCCTCAAGAAGCTAGAGTCAAGGAGCTACCCTTCCATTTCTCTTTGGATACGTTATCTCGACATTATCTTCCTATTTTCCTTCAATTCTCAATCCAATTCCTCCACCTCATATTTGATATAATTAGATATCCTTGAGTGAAATAACTCCTCAACTGCCAAGGATTTCCTTTAATCTTTGGTTGTATAATTGCAGTGCCCATAACCATGATTTATCCCAGAAGAGGCCATGTACCTCTTACTTCAACCTCTTCCTTTTCCTCCAAAATTCCACCTTGACATTGTGTCTTCTTGCTGATATTGGTTCCAAAAATAGGGGTGACAAAAACAAAGAGAAAATCTAGAGAGGGAACTCCTCATTATTTCCTAGAGTGGAAGAAGGGTTATTGTCACCTATGCTTATGAAACTTAGACACAATTCCTTCCATGATTTTCCTCACCAAAATCCTTCTCGAGCTTGAGCTAGAAGGATGCCTAAAACACCTAACTGACTTAACTTCTTGATATCACTTAGCATCAAAAGAAAACAAAGTAGGTAGAGGAAATTACCATTCTTGTAATCTGTTGAAGGCGTTTGGATTAGCTATTGGTTTTATGCCTTGTGAACATTGTTGATCCACTTATGTCACCCTATCCTCTCAATGTCTCATATAATTATCATCATTATCTAGAAAGGGGTAAGCCACCTTGTAGGACTTCGAAAAATCACCTACATCCACGATCCTCTCCACACCATCATCTCCCAATTGTCCATCATCCCCTCATAGGGGATTTGGGGTGAGTTTATACTCATCCCATACATCTTTGTTTCTAAAGACTTCATTACGCTCTGCTATCCTAGTTGGTTCATTGATTACCCATAACATTTTATATGGGTTGGTAGTTGGATGACATCTGGGGATTGGTTGTCAATGTTGTTCGATGCCTGACATTCTTCTTTCAATTTTGGAAGTATGGCTATGTTCCACTACCAAAATTATCACCTATTTAGGAGACTAACTCCTTCATTATCTCTTCATTTGAAATGGGAAGGAATAATCACTTGATGTTACCTAGATATCTTTGAAATCATCCAAAACCCATGGAAAGCCACCATTTTGAAGAGAGTTTGTTAAGGTTGGTTCCATGATGTTTTTGTAAGTGCAAAAATTAGAATTTTGGAGTCTCCTTCTATAATGATGTTGTTATAACCCATCTAGTAAGTCAAAATTGTATTCCTTTAATGAGAGCCATTTGTTCAACCCTATTTTTGTATTTTTTCCTTATGAATGGCAAATACAATCAACATATTCCTTGATGAATTTCCAAAAACTCCTCTTGCCCCAAAAGGTCGAAGATTTCCTTTTGAAGTTCCACTAAAGTTAAGTTTTATTAAGGGAGGATCCTAGATCTCCCTAGATTTAGTGAAATTCATCGTGCTAGATTTTTTTTAAGATCACCCACATTGATCCAACTGCTAGTTATGAAAAATTAGTGACTTCATCCCTAAGTGTTTCTAGTTCTGTTTGATCCAATGAGTTGTATTGATGGATTCCCAAACATTTAACTAGATGTTCTTCCACACCCCTTCTATTGTTTTTTGTTATTGTTTGAAGATTATTCTATTTAATTTCCTTCGAGTTATTTCATAGTATAAAGCCTTAGAAACAATTCAAAATTTGTTGAGAATCATATTCCTAAATGGATTTGATCTTCACACTTCTAATTTTTGGATAATGTCCCCTCGATTTCTGTTTATTTTTTTTATTCACAAAGCCACTTCGTCCAAAAGGTATATGTTTATTTTTGCCCATTGAAAATTTTCTCCAAATATTCTTCTTCCATTCTCCATTAGAAATATATTGATGTGCCTTCATATCCTATCCTAGTGATCCTATCCTAAGTTAGGGTCTTCCTTTTAACAAGGAGGCATAGTAAAGTTCAATTTTTTAGCTAGAGCTCTTAGTTCCACACCTTCTTCCATATCCCTAGCTTATTTCCTAAATTTAATTGGGATCCTAGTTGCAAATATTTCTTTACTTGGAATTTACCTTCTCCTTCACGTCCCCATATTAGAACATCATTTCCTATGTTTAGTATGATCTATCTTTCCTGAATTTGATTATCCATTTCTTGAAGTTGGTTGTCATTCCACATAACCAACTAGGAAATGCATGATTTCCAAACTTTGTTGGAATGCAAATGCATATCATTCTTTTCCATCTAGTAATGCTGAACCTTTCTCCATCCTTGTTCTATAATGGAGGCATTTATGGGATGCAGGATGTTTCTCTTTCCCAATATTGGTTCCCGCTACAAGGTTTCTTCCCAAAATAGGGATAAGTCCTTGTTATGGATTTCCCAAAAGCAATGATCCCGAACTGTCTTTTTGTTATTCCAAGCATTATTCCAAATCGGGGATCCAAGGTGTCCCCTCACCATCCTAATGCGTGCTTCACCGGGGATATTCTTAGCATGCCTAGTTTTCTAGATCGTAGCCTATAATTTGTCCTATCCTTTGACCCATCACCACCATGTACTAAACGCTAAGGTTTTTCTTGCGAGCAAAGGATATTTGATTCCCAATCCTCCTATCAACTAGGGAGGCACACTTTATCTTAGGAAACTAGCGATCATTTTTGTTCCTTTTTTGGTCCTCTCATAGTGCAATATAGAGTGTTTAGATTCCAATTTTGTTAGCACTTCTTGGAAGGAAATTTTTTGGAGAGCCTTGTCTAGTAACAAAGCCCTCAAATAATTTTAAGGAAACAACCCCTTTTGGAATCTGAGTGATACTTCATTTAATCTCGATTGGGGTATTAAAGAAGAAAATTTAGAATTTAGTCTGATTAATGAGATCCCCCAAGGCTTGCATAACAGTCTCAAGAATTCTCTTCAAAGATTTTTCTTTTGTTTCCATGGGTATCCCGATAAAGAGGGTATCATCCATTTGCTTGAATTCCTCCATAAATATAGGTTGTTTCAAGATGATATTTTTCTCTAGGGATACCAAGATTGGAATGGAGCTTGTGATAATCTGTATTGTTGCTTACCAATTTTCCTTAAGTTCTCTTAGGAGCTAGTTAAAATGATTTACCAATTCTTCCTCTAATCCTTCATGATTTTCCACCTTCTCTCCATATTCTTTCTTGAAGGCTAGTATCGTATTATGATTCCTTATTTTGAGGATAGAATTATCAAAAGATCTAGTGTTCCTCTCACCATCTTAAAGATAATGGATCCATGAATTTTTCTTCCATAATTCTTCCTTTTGTTTAGTTCATGTTGTATATGCTTCTCATTATTGAAAAAATATTTTAATTTTCCTTCCGTGATGATGTTTTGTATACTTATCCCATATGTTTCTCTAGTTATCTCTTACCCTAAAACATATTCCCAAAAACCTGCATGTTTTATATTTTAATCTAGTATTTGAGATTCTTTAATTTCTAAACTGATACATTTTATTCCTTGAGTATTTTCACCTTCTTGACACCGAGGTGATCAAACAAAAAAAATTATATCCAAAAATCCTTTGATCAAGGTCACTGATTGATTTCCCAAGTGAGGAGGATAGGCCTACTCCGATCCTGAAAATGGCATGATTTCAGCTATCATAGTGTTGTAACTAGAAAACAATATAGGTGAACCATGATCTTGTGGGAGTCGTCACTCTTATTGTTCTAGGTTTGAATCATGTTACCAATATGTTTATCATAGAATACATTTGATCATTAAATATTTAACAAAAACAAAAAAACTACATTATCAATCCATATAATAAAGGGATGAAAAATCAATCCATATAATTATCATTACTTAACTAAAAAAACTAACTAAAACAATAATAATTAAAAATATGAGCACAATTGACCACTTTGTTTCTCATTGTTAAGCTAACTACAACATTGTAATAAAAGTGACATAGATAGGAGTTTTATTGAGTGGAGAGTGTAATTTGAGTTTGGTTAGATGTTTTGATTGAAATAGAAACATAATCAAACTTTTATTTATTTAATTAGATTATAAATATTTTAATAATACTTAATGTATATAATATTTCACAAATAAAAAGTTGATCATATTATGGATAACGAATTTAAATATAAACAAGATTTGTCTCAAAATAAATATAATTATAACTTTCATGTTATATATGGAAAATATAAGAAATTATTAATGAATTTAAATATAAACAAGATTTGTATTAAAATAAATATAATTATAACTTTCATGTTATATATGGAAAATATAAGAAATTATTGCTTATTTGTTATAGCTTAAAATTTCCATATTTAGTAGAAATGAGAAATTTAAAACATCAATCATTTGATAATATATATATTTTTTCTACATTTATCCAAAACCATAATCAATTATATCATTGACTTTCATTTTAGCATAATGTTTTTATGTTAAAATGTATAATGTTTTGTAACAACCAATGCACTCAAAAATCAAGACTGCGTCATTAATTTAACCAAACCCTACTCCATTATTCTGTTAAAAGTTAGAGAGGAAACTTATCCAAGAGACATTCAACCAGTAATAAATAGTAGTGTACATTTTTTTTTTAAGGACATGTAACTTCGTAAGGGGTGGCCACGGGTCGCATATGAATCTTAGAGGAAAAATATCACATATGCAAATTCATTATGTTCATCTCAATACGTTTTACCTCAAGTGATTCACGAATTCCTTTAATATTAAATTTATTTCTAATTATATTTGTAATGCATTTGAACAAAATAGAAGGGTTTAAGACTCACCTTCAAGGTTGCAAGTTCTTTTTTTATTTTTTTAATTGTTGTTTCTTTTAGTTTTGGATTACTATATACACATTATATACTCATTAGTATATGTTTATTTTCTTTACTCTTTGATAATGATTTTCTATAAAGAAAATTTCTATAGTCCATATGAGGGAGAAGTGTAATTCCTTCTGTTTTTAACATGGAGTTGATATGTGATATTTAAGAAAATGTTAATAACAAACAAATATTTCAATGTTGACCACAAATAAAATATTTCAATGTTCACATAAATAAAATATCTTTAGGCCAATTCTCTTCTCTATGTGTGTGTGTGTTTGTGTATGTGTGTGTGTACACACACAAACACACATACACATACACATATAGAGAGAGAGTAATTGAAAGTAAAAAAAAAATCATTATTATGTCAATAGGTGATTTCTACATCCCATTATGAGGGAGATGTGTAATTCCTTCCATATTCAACATGGATCTAACACATGGAATATCTATCTATTTATCTATCTATCTATACATCTATTTATAGGACAACTTACGTCCATCTTAACTCCAAATATATCATTCACAAACAAGGATTAGATCTGTCGAGATGATTTTTTTTTTAGATTAAAAAGACTTAAGAAATGTTTGCACCTCAAGAGATTTGATCTCTCTCGACACATAATGATCCAAAATAAGATCTATCTTAATATTTATTATTTATTCTATCAAACTATTTGTTGATTAAAATGTTTGTTGACCTCTATAGTATTTTAAAAGTAATGAGTATCTTAATGAATTAAATACCCTCATTTTGATAGATTCCAAACCTTATCCTGTCATTTTTTAAAGACAAATTAAAGTTATAAAATGAACAATGTATAGTATAGGTTCACTAGTGTTTTTATTATTGCATATTGTAATTCTAGGTACAAAAGCTTGCAAGAATATCAATATGAAGGTTTTTTTATGGTTTTGCATCAATCTATGCGGTGATTCATATAATGTAAATGCATTGATTTCCTTTATAGTATATTGTATGTCATTATATATTATTGTGGAAAATATTACTTCTAAACCAAAATATTTTAAAAGTTAAATGTTACAGTTTTTTACATTGTATTTCTTTACTTATTTTTAAAATATATTTTATTATTTAATTTTTTTAATTATAGAATATAGTTGATATAAATTTAGGATAAAAATATTATTGCACTTGTCTCAAGGGAAGAAAAACTCATGGAAAAATGTAACTTACTTGAAGTTTTAAGTATATAAGTAATATATTATAAATATCTGTGGAATTAAATGATGTGTATTGGTTAATGTGTGTTATGCAAAAAAAAATTAAAAGACTAGAAAAAATGACTTGAAATTAGTGTAAAAGGTTTATGAAAATGTTGCAAACATGAGAAGGTGGATCAAAAAAGTGATAACATTAATTTTTTATTTTTGAATTTTTAATAATAATATATATTTTAAGAATAATAGCTAACATGTTTTAAATATTCAATTTTTCATATGTTGATTGTTATGGAGGGAACAAAAATCCTTTTTAAGAAGGAAAAATTGGAAAAAATGTAAGCGATGATGAATTGATTCTCAACTCATCTGAAGTAGTGTTGGAAATGACTCCAAAAACTAGGTAATCATTAAAATACAAGTTTTTTTCAAATCTATGTGAAATGAGACATGTGGGACTTGCAATAGAAAAATCATATAATAATTTATCACAAAATCTATGATTTAGAAAGTATTATAGCAAAAAATGTTTTTCTATAATAAGTATATACTCTAGTATATTTACTTCATAGGAGCATTAATCCATTCTTATTGTTCATTTTTATTTTAAGGAAAATTTAAAAGTAAAGATGTCTAAAAAAGTTTAAGAAGAGACAATCAAATAATTAATAATAATTGAATCATGGAAAGAGTTATCCCAACACAAGTGTTTTCTTCTCATAGAAAATAAAACAAAATAGAACCCATTCATCACATATAATGGGAAAATAAAGGAGAAAAGGGTTGATTGTAAAATTTGTGAAGAGTAATTGCATTTTACTCACATAGAATTTCATTATAGTCATGATTTTATAGTTTATTCATGTATACATGTCTATAAAAATTTTCTACATGGTGTCCATACAAATAAGAGTTATCTAAACATTTGATTGACATTGGAAATCAAGCATGGGTTGTGAGCATGTGTTGGGGTATCAATATTTAATTGAACAATTTGTAAGTAGTTATGTTGTTTTATATTCTTTATTTATAAATATTGAAACAACATTAAAATTTTAGTTATATCTAAGTTTTGTCTTGACTCATAAAACTCACAAGAAACAAAGTATGGAGTGGAGCCAACAAAATATTTGTGGGACAACATGAAACACAACTTCAAATATATGTGTATGTTTTTTGAGTATTCACTACTATTCTGGGTTTATCAATTCCAACAATCACATATATTATACTATAAATATAGTTATAGTCATTACAATTTATTTCTATATTTGAATATGGAAGGTGAAGAGGTTGAACAAGAACAAACTAATCAACAAAACATTGTAAATAACCCAAGTACAACATCCCCTACAAGTGATGAAGAAATAAGGAATTCAAGCACCTCAAGCATTAACAACAACTTGAGCGATGAATGGTGATCAATATAATTGAATGTTACATGTTCCATATTTTGAATTTTTTGTCTAAAAAAATTATATAATTTGTTTAACATGGATCTTTATAATATCCAGTTTCATATGATGAGAGGTTACCAATAATTATAACATTTTGTTTATCATGAATTGTCCTATTTTTTATGATGAGGGGTTCCTTAGTATTTAATAAAATGGGTTATTTTATTACGATGTATGTTGTTGTGCAATGTTATGTTGTTGATTAAATGTGTGGATTATTTACATTATTATAGTGAACGTGTGTGTAATAATATAATATGTTTGTTTAAATGATAAAATACATTAATTCAATGTTTATATCTAAATGAATCAATTAAAATATCAAAATCAATACTATTATCTTATTATTTCCGTTTCAAAAAAAAAACAAGCAACTACATTTGCACACTAAAGAACACACAAAGAATTTTGTTGTTGAAACATATAATTTTGTTTTATTCATTGATACACATTGTTGTTCTTCATGGATTTGTATGCACAAATGCATGTTCAATATATAAGCACTAGTATTGAAAAAACTTATAGCATATACGAATGCTCATTATATATATGTATGCATTGGTTAATTTACTATCTATTACACTATTGGTGCTATTTATAGAATAGAAAAACCAATGTGATGAATGTGTATCCATGCTTATAATTATACTGAGCATGTCATTTCCCCTAATTACAACATTAGCATGGTTTCCTTCATTCACGCTTTTACTAATGACATCAATGTCATGTTAGTGTTATCATTATCATTATCGTTATCAAGATTTCATGATGTGCAAGGTAATATACTATTGGAATACTAAGAGGTGGGGGTGAATCAATATGAGCACTTTATTATCAATTTTAACCAAAATATGTAATCATTAACATCATCGGAAACATATCATCAATATATCATGAGCAATATAAATCAACAGAGCATAATAGACATCCAACAAAAGACAACACACTAGAGTTTACGTGGAAACCCAAATGGGAGAAAACCACAAAATGTTTTTCTTATATATACAAAGAATACATTCATTGGAAGAACCAACTTTATAATTCTTGAGCTACAACTGGAAAGAAGCTACGACACACTATTTATAGGCTCCAAACTGAAGGAAGCTACAACTCCCTAAATTATCTGGCTCCAACTAGAAGGAGGCTACAACCCCTTGATTCTCAAGCTCCAACCTGAAGGAAGCTCCAACTCCCAGAGTTATTCGACACCAAATGTAAGGAGGCTAGCCCCTTTCCTTGCCTCGTCCTGCCACCCGAAATATAAGTGTAGACCAATTATCACTACCACAATCACTACCACTGTCACTGTCATTGCCACTATCACATCATCGTGTAACTTGCCACATCAACGAGTTACTCTATCCAACTTGTTAGTGTTATTCTGCCATCAACCTCTATAGCTGACATGATACACAATATTGTTGACCTCGAAGATTTCCTCTGTCCTCGGGGACGTGGTACAAGCATTTCCCCAAAATATGTCTTGTCCTCGTGGGACTAAGACATAATGTCATGCGGGGCCTCGCGTGACATGCACTGTGCAACCCGGGGTTGCCTTGCGGGAAACTAGTAGTGTGACCCGTAGGGGTCAACCAAACTAGGGGTTTCTCATAAGTCTTTTCTCTCTTCTACAACCCCGAAACTCCCACACTTCTCACTTGTCGCTACCTCATATTTTGCCATCGTCAAATAGATCATTAGTTCACTAGAATGTATTCAATAGAATAAGTAAGGGAATGTGTTCATGAATGACTCCTTGAGGCGTGATCTGGTTGTAGTAAGCACAAGTTAGTCAATCCATTATGTCTAAGGCAACACAACCTTGGATGATCGAAGATAACAAAAAGAAAAATTTTGAGAAAAACTTTTAGGTTTGTGATTATACCATTAATTTAGCAATCAATTAACTTATAATAAGTACAAAATTTCAATTTGTTTTGGAAGAAACACAATCATTAATAAAATATCCATCTCAACATTGGATTTATAATGTTCAAAAAAAAATTAAATCTCTTAAATATGTCAATCTTTCCTAAAAATTTGACAATCTAAAAATGATTTACCCATTAAAAAGTTTGATATGTTCTCACACATGATAAATAATGTAAAAATGGCTCTACATCAATTAACAATAATTAAAATAAATAAAATTAGTAACCTTTTAATTTACCTTTCATTATGAATACTACTCTTACTACCATATAAACATGGTTAAAAGAATCCCTAATCCATGGAGAAGTTGCAAATGCCTAAGGATAGGCTTGATTATGAAGTAGGATATGACACGTAAAGCAAATATGATGCATCCCTAATTCTTGGAGAAGACGCAAATGCCTAAGGATAGACTTGATTAGGAAGTAGGATATGACATAAAGCAAATATGATGTTAATGTTAGTGGCTCTCCTCTTATGTGCATCTATGACATAAAACAAAGGGAGGGGCCACATTGCCTCCCAAAAAACCAATGGCAATGAAAGAGAACATGTGGCGAGGAGAAAGAGGACATGATCTTAAGATTTTGCATGACAATATTTAGTTTCTTTACCATTCATTTGCAATCCACCACCCAAAAGGTAAGAGATACCTCACTATGACATAGAAGATCTTGATAGAATCAAGAAGAGAGACAAACGACAATATTAGAATCACAATAGTGGTTACATCATCCGTATCGTGAGCATCAAATAACACTTGGTAGGTGGTTGCTAAATAAGGAAAGTATCTTTTTCAAACAAATGGAATTCTTAACATAAAGTTATACTTAAAAGACCCTCGCATGTTACACGTCCCTATCGAAATCCACTTTAACAGATAGTGACCCCAAAAGTCGTTGAGGCATCGTTATCGTAATCGTAGTATCGCATAAAAGAATATCCCTCAAGAGATGTTGACAGGTCTGTGTGGAATCTACTTGAGATAATGGGGAGCTCTATTTTAGATCATGGATTTGTGTTTTTTAATGAAATTTAGAGAAAGTGAAATTAAAATAAGGAAAATTAATAATTAATGAAAAATATATGTTTTTTCATAAATATTTATATATTTATGAATAATGATTTTAATAATTTAAAAAAAATATAATGATGGCAAATAGAAAGAAGTTATAATAGTAAAACACAACCCACCAACTAGTATATAAAATAAAATTGATTTTTGTTCATATCCAAAACATGGACAAAAAGAGACCATTCCCGACTGCTGCCAGCGGGGCCATTCCCGTTGCCCGTTATCAGAAACCTTATCCGACTGGGAGCTCTTTCTCTGCAATGATGGCCTGGAATGATGATACAGGCTTCCGGAATTATAAAATCTTTTGGGAATTATATAATGAAAATAATATTATAAAATTTTCATAATAATATTTCGAAGTTCATATCGGAGACAACGGTACCCGCTTATAAAAATGTTTTCTAAAAATTAATTTCAAAATTATATTTATAAAAATAATATCATGAGATTTTCAAAATTACAAGTAATTCATGATTTCGTAGTTTGTGTTTTGGATTGTTTTTTTTTATAAATTTAAAATCATATTATATATTTTCATCCAATAACACAAAAAAATATATTTCAATGTCAATTATTCGTGGGGACTTTTGGTTTTATTCCTTGGGGACTTTGTTGAACCAGTTATGTCACCCTATCCTTTCATATAATTCTTCATCATTATTAGGGTGGGAGGGGGCCAGCATAAATAGGGAAATATATTAGAGGGTGGGAGAGGGGGCCATTAATAGAGAATATGTATTATTATAATACATATTCTCTATTAATGCTCCACCCTCCCACCCTCTAAGGCATTAATAGAGAATATGTATTATAATAATACATATTCTCTATTAATGCCTTAGAGGGTGGGAGGGCAGAGCATTAATAGAGAATATGTATTATAATAATACATATTCTCTATTAATGCCCCCCTCCCCCGCCTCCCACGAAATATATTAGAGGGTGGGAGGGGAGGGCATTAATAGAGAATATGTATTATAATAATACATATTGTCTATTAATGCCTCCCCCCTCCCACCCTCTAATATATTTCGTGGGAGGGGGGGGGCATTAATAGAGAATATGTATTATAATAATACATATTCTCTATTAATGCCCCCCCCTCTATAGAGGGTGGGAGGGGGCGGCATTAATAAAGAATATGTATTTAATTAATAGAGAATATGTATCTTTAAATACGTATTCTCTAATAATGCCCCCCCCCCTCTATAGAGGGTGGGAGGGGGAGGGAATTAATAGAGAATATGTATTATAATAATACATATTCTGGGGGAGGGCATTAATAGAGAATATGTATTATAATAATACATATTCTCAATTAATGCCTCCCCCCTCCCACCCTTTAATATGTATTATTATAATACATATTCTCTATTAATACCCCCCACTCTCATCCTCTAATATGTATTATTATAATACATATTCTCTATTAATGTCCCCCTCTCCCACCCTCTATTGAGAATATGTATTATAATAATAAATATTCTTAATTAATTCCCCCCGCTCCCACCCTCTAATATGTATTATTATAATACATATTCTCTATATGCCCCCTGCTCCCACCCTCTATTATAATACATATTCTCAATTAATTCCCCCC
>JZKD02S1511629.1:810441-821539 GCA_000966675.3 Picea glauca | reverse complement strand
GGGTTAGGACCTTAATAGTTTCTTTGTATCTATTGAAATTTTTCTCCAAATATTCTTCTTCCATTTTCCATAATAAACATATTGATGGGCCTTCACAAACTTTCCTAGTGATCCTATCCCAAGTTAGGGTCTTCCTTTTAGCAAGGAACCATAGCAAAGCTCAAATTTTTAGGTACAATTCTCAACTCCACACCTTCTTCCATATCCCTATCTTATTTCCTACATCTAATTGGGATCTGAGTTGGAAATATTTGTTTAATTGGAAGTTACGTTCTCCTTCACATACCCATCTTAGAGCATTGTTTCCTATGTTCAAAATTATCTATATTTCCTGAAGTTGATTCTCCATTTCTTGGAGTTAGTTGTCATCCCAGAATCAACTAGGAAATGCATGATTGCCAAACTTTGTTGGAATGCATATGCATGTTATTCTCTTCCAGCTAGTAATGTTGAACCTTTGTCCATCTGTGTTCTATCATGGAGTCCTTTATGGGATGGAGGATGTTTCTCTTTCCCAATATTGGTCCTCGCTACCAGGTTTCTTCCCAAAATAGGGATAAGTCCTTGTTCTGTATTTCCCAAAAGAAATGATCCTGAACTGTCTTTTTGTTACTCCAAGAATTATTCCAAATAGGGGATCCAAAGTGTTCCCCCACCATCCTACTGAGTGATTCACCAAGGATAATCTTAGCATACTTAGTTTTCTAGATGGTAGACCATAATTTGTTCTATCCTTTGATCCAACACCACCATGTCCTAGATAGTAAGGAGTTTCTTGTGAGCAAAGGATATTTTATGCCCAATTCCCAATATGTCAATTTTGATCATAAATAAAATATTTTTAAGTATATTTATATATAGAAAGATAAAGGAATTATAATTCCTAATTCTGTGTATAGTTTTTAAGTATAATTCTATAATTCATTTATTGTTCTATATTGGCATAGGGGTAGACCCAGGGTTCAACGCTTCAACAACACACCAAAAAAACCCTAACTATTGGCCCTTTCGGCAACATTTGTGAATCAGATGAAGTGTCACCTAAGGCAGAGGCAGGGATGGTTGCAGGACTCCAATGTTCACAACCTTAGCTGGGACACAAATTTGTGATTGTAACACCTTAACATAGCACTTAACAGTTATAGATCATTGGTATTCAGACTTAATTTATAGCGTAGGTAAACCCTAACAACATATCAGCGCAATATTCACCCAGATCTAGTATATTCAAGCACTAAGCACATTCACATAAGTTAGATCTAGCATTCATTCATATTATTCATCACTAAGCTTATCATATCAGATTCATCTAAGCATACATCAATGCACTAAGCATTAATCATATGAACAATAAAACAACCATAATTCACAAAGAAACCATAACACAGGATATACGTGGTTCACCCCCAGCCTCGGGCTATGTCCACCAACTCTTCTTCTCTTTTATTGTCTTCTGACAATATTCTACATGCACAGAGCCACAATATCCTACTCTGCATAGGACAGGAGATATGCGCGCACTTCGCTAGATCCTCCTTCCCTTAGCTAGATTACAACACAAAGCCTTTACACAGTCACTTGCACTTAGCTCTGCAAGTTCTCAACATAGCATGCACAAAGAATTTACAATTTTCACTCAGCACTTTGGCTAAGTACTAAGCCTCTCTTTCTTACATTGCCTAGACTTCTATTTATACATTACAAAAAGGGCCTAAACATGGGTAAACCCATGGGCCGACATCCCCATACCCGTTACATAAGCCCAAAACACAAAAACCCTTAACAAGGGGCCAATCTCTCGTGATCTGCACTTTGACTTGCGCTTTGCCTTCGATAGCCTGTCAAAGTCCAAAAATAGGTCAAACATGACCAAGGATCCTCAAAACTTGGCCAAGGGAAAACAAGCCCCCAACACTCACCTGTGACTCATCCCGAGTCACTTTGGTCTGGGTAGCTCTGCTTCAAAAGCCTCAAGCTTGGCTCGAGTTGCTTCGACCTATTGTTGCGTTAAGGCCTCCTGCTCGATGAACTCTTGGATAACTACTTCATTGACAGGTCCCTCTAAGCATTGTTTGACTGCAGTGACTATTTGTTCCAGCTTTTCTCCTTGACCTTCAATCTCCTCAAATAGTTGATATGCTTCATCCTAGATTGGTTGGAGCCTCTAAGTCAGTTCCATAAATTTTCTCTATATGGTGCGGACCTACTGTTGAGCAGTGCAATGTTCCTGGGATCGCTTCATCCTTTCAACTGTGGATAGGAGCTTCAACTGCACCTGTATTTTCATTGCTTGCTACTTTTCCTCCTGGAGTTGTGACTCCAGTGCCTTTAGTTCAGGATCTTCATTAAGTTGCTCATAGTTGTGTGCACTTATACTGCTAAGTTGTTTACATTCCAGAGAAAATTGTATGATCCTCTCAACTATGGTACGGGCAGTGGCTTCTCTTTGGTCTCACATGTCCTGTTGGGTACTTGGCACTTTTTGTAGCTCTAGGTATGTGACTCTCTGTTGAAGCTGTTGGATAGATTCTGTAATCTGCGCTACTTGATGCTCCACTGGTTCTTCTACCTTTTTCTCTAAGTCCAGGTGTATCGTTCTCTTCATGAGTGGCCTATGAGATGCCAATTAGTTTGGGATTAGACATTTATGTGGGGTTAGCAGGGATAAGGAGCTCTGTAGACTAGTGCTTAGTTAAATCTTCGAGGTCCTCCTTTGTGAGATTATAGTATGAATGAAGCTCTTATTTATGCTCATCAGTGCACGCAGTGATATAAATAAAGTGTCAATATACGTGGAACTTCATGATGGGTCTGAACTGGTGCAGGGTGTTCGACGTCATACAAGGGACAACCCTAATAACCCTCTTTAACTGGAGATAGTATGTATGGAATACCGCATTCGACTGCCATTATTTTCCCATATCACTCGAGTACCATAGCGTGGTTAACTTCGCAACGAGTGGCTTGAATGGCTCAATGTTCAGGAAGGTCACACCTTCCGACATCTCTCAAGCAGTAAATGCTATGAGGATCAATATCTAGCTGAAATGGAACTCATAGCCCTGATCCCGATCTTTGCGAAAATCCAATTCTATATGGTTGAATAAGTACTTCGCCCAGTTCATTTGGAGTCATTCTACACATTTTCTAGCAAGGTCAACAATGAACCTTGTGACCTACGTAGGTCTGTTCTTTATCACTAGCTTTCCTACGATTAGTTGGCAGGCCAGGCGCATTGTGCCATTTTGGATGGAATATTCCTTGTAGCCTCGCGTCCCCTTTTCTACATCGCCATAGTTATCCTTAATTATCTATGCCAGGGCATGGTCTATAGCCTTCCCTGGGTAGAAGTCTTGTGGGTCTGGTCCCTGCATGCTCAATCTGGTGATCCTATGGATCAGCGTCGGATCAACTGTTATGCGTTTGTTTAGCCATAAATAACCACCATGGTATCACGATATAAGGATATTAACACACGCGTTAACCTCCTCGTGCCTCCCGAAATGTGGAATCTTCATCACATTCAAGATGGTGGACTGCGCAAGGTTCATAGTCCATGGCTGGGGGATTATTTTTGAGTTCTTCCCCTTCGTCCTAGTCAAGTATCTATGAGGCGCGAGTGTATTGTGGTTCTTGCGGTCCCCTAGGTTGAAGTCGTTGAATTTTAATGTTGTGATTTTATCCTGCTGTGTTCTAAATTCACGTATCCCCTTCGGGAGGTACACAGTAGCTAGGGTATACTCAAAGTCTCTGGGGACACTGTTATGAATCACTGCACCAGCCAAAGGCGGGATGTAGTCAGATAGGATAGTCGAGATTAACTTTGCATTCACCAAGTCATCTCAATGCTTGGTTCTTTTCTCAGTTGCAGCTCGAGATGGTCTAGATCCGTGAGAAGTTGACGGGGAGGCTTGCACTCCTCTCGTCGACGATGCTTGAATCCCTGCGAGCATTAATTTTTCGGCCATTAAATCGATTAGAAATTCTTCAAATGACTTGTCTATGGCATTGAGTTCGTCTGACATGCATACTCTCGATCGGATAACTCAGGTTGATGAATGAATGAATGCTCAATGCAATAGATCAAGTGTCGATCTGAGTAAACACAATGTGGTAGCAATGAGTTCTTCTGTTGTCTCGAATACAATTCATGAAAGTGTTCTCGGTGAAACAATTGACGGACTATGTAGACAACGAAGGTAACAGATCTCTCCAATGGGTGAGAAGCCTTCATCAATGCGGTTATGTCTGTTGCGACGCGGTCCCAAACTATTGTTCTAACCATTCTGGGCATCGATCTAATGGTTATAATGCTTCCAACGGTCATATTGCTCCACCATGGCGAAGTGCCATGTTGTGCTATTCTGATATCCCAGCGAAGTTCTAGTTTTGCAAGCCTTCCTTCTGTGAAGTCCCCTCTGGAACCTTCTGTAACTTTTCTATATTTTCTCTCTTCTTACTGAGATTTCTAGCCTTCTTCCCTCTGATCTTTGTCTTGGTATTCCTCTTTACATTATTATTCTTATATCCTTTTAACATAGTAACTTTGCGCTATTGAGATTCTTCGTAGGGTTCAAGGGAAATACTTCTTCTCTGTTTGGGATATGTGCTCCACTCCTATGTGAGTCTTCTTGTGTTCTTTCAACTTCAACATCCAAGTTTTTGGTTCTAAACAACTTCGATCTTTTTTCCTGTTCTTCAATCAAGTGCACTATCCTCCTAGTCATGAAATCTTTTAATTCTTGCTTCTTATGTTCTAATACTTCCTCTTCTTTTCTTCTGGCCTGATCCTTCTCAATCCATATTTTTCCTAATAACATAGCAAATGGGGCGTTTTTCTCAATAAATTTAACAACCTCAAAATCATCCTTTGTCGAAGTTCCATGAGCACTCATAGGTATCTAGGAGAGTCTTCCACATAGGGTTATCAACTTTCCTCTAAATAATCATATTCCTCCCAATGAAGGAATCATAGCAGGATTTCCTAAAGTTTCTTAGGTTCTTTCTGTCATGATATTCACCTGTGTTTCCTCATCCAGAACATAGTCAATGTCAAAGTCTCCTATTCTTGTTTCTATGCACTCTTTTTCTTTGAATATCTAATAAGTTTACATTTCTATGATCATTCATGGTTTCTTTCATTTGTAGAAATACATTCTCTGATTCTTTCTGGGGTTCTTCCATGGTCGCTGTTGCTTGACCTTCCTTAGGGTTTTCTTGTTTCATATTCATTCTTTCAAGCTTAACAATCATTCTAGGGAAATCCAAAACTTCATGGTCCATATCTTTACAACAAATACAACTAGGTCTTATATCAGGGCATTCCTTATAAGGATGTCTCGATCTTATACAACTGTAACAAACAATTCATCTTCTTTTTCTTTTAAATGATCCCTAGCCTTTCCTGTACTGTGCACTAAAATCATAGTAGCTAACCTGAAAAAAATTCTTTCGAGGATCCTACATCCATTTGTTAATACAAAAAATCTTTCTATGCACAGGAATAACATATCTTTCATCATTTCTATCAGATCTACTCATATCAAATCTTCTTTCTTCTAGTTGTGCCGTAGTTTTCAGGTCAGGACAAAATTTATCAAACATACCTAGATTCATACTTTCTCAACAAAAATTTCCACTTATCTTACCTTTTCAATCAAAACTTTTCACTATTATTACCTTTATTAGAGAACAAAGATTCAATATATTACCTCTTTTCTTCAGATCTGACTTCTCCCCTTAGCACAGAGCTTCACAAGTCAAGTAGAATACTATGCACTAGGGCAACAGATCTATGCATGGAGCTTTCTCTTTTCTTCAGTTCCCAACAATCATGGTTTCACATCCCAGAAATGGAACCATTTGTTGGCACAGGGGCGGACCCAGGGTTCAATGCTTCAACAACGCACCAACAAAACCCTAACTATCGACCCTTTCGGCAACACCTGCGAAGAAAATGAAGTATCACCCAAAGTAGAGGCAGGGGTGGTTGTAGGACTCCAGTGTCTGAAACCTTAGTTGGCGCACAAATATGTGATTGTAACACCTTAACATAGCACTTAACAGTTATAGATCATTCGTATTCATCCTTTATTTACAACGCAGGTAAATCCTAACAACAAAACAACACAGTATTCACCCAGATCTAGTATATTCAAGCACTAAGCACATTCACATAGGTTAGATATAGCATTCATTCATATTATTCAGCACTAATCTTATCATATTAGATTCATCTAAGCATAAATCAGTGCATTAAGAATTAATCATATGAATAATGAAACAACCATAATGCACAAAGCAACCATAACACAGATTATGCGTGGTTCACTCCCAGCCTATGGATATGTCCACCAACTCTTATTCTCTTTTATTGTCTTCTATAAATCTTCTACATGCATAGAGACAATATATCCTACTTCGCATAAGATAGGATATTTGTGCACACTTCTCTAGATCCTCCTTCCCCGAGCTAGATTACAACACAAAGCCTTTACACAGTCACTTGCACTTAGCTCTGCAAGTTCTCAACATAGCATGCACAAAGCATTTACAATTTGCACTCGGAACTTTGGCTAAGTACCAAGCCTCTCTTTCTTACATCGCCTAGACTTCTATTTATACATTACAAAAAGGGGCTAAACATGGGTAAACCCATGGGTCGACATCCCCATACCCGTTACATAAGCCCAAAACCCAAAAATCCCTAAACAAGGNTTGTTGGATAGCTTCCGCAAGCTGTGTTACTTGATGCTCCACTAGTTCTTCTACCTTTTTATCTAAGTCCAGGTGTATCGTTCTCTTCATGAGTGGCCTCTGAGATGCCAATTAGTTTGGGATCAAACATTTATGCAGGGTTAGCAGGGATAAGGAGCTCTGCAGACCAGTCCTTAGTTATCTCTTCGAGGTCCTCCTCTGTGAGATTATAGTATGAATGAAGCTCTTCTTTATGCTCGTCAGTGCACGCAGTGATATAAATAAAGTGTCAATCTACATGGAACTTCATGATGGGTCTGAACTGGTGCAGGGTGTTCGACGTCATACAAGGGACAGCCCTAATAACCCTCTTTAACTAGAGATAGTATGTATGGAATACCGCATTCGACTACCATTGTTTTCCCATATCACTCGAGTACCATAGCGTGGTGAACTTCACAAAGAGTGGCTCGAATGGCTCAATGTTCAGGAAGGTCACACCTTCCGGCATCTCCCAAGCAGTAAATGATATGAGAATCAATATCTACCTGAAATGGAACTCATAGCCATGATCCTGAGCTTTGGAAAAATCCAATTCTATATGGTTGACTAAGTACTTTGCCTAGTTCATTTGGAGTCCTTCTACACATTTTCTAGCAAGGTCAACAACGAACCCTGTGACCTGCGTAGGTCTGTTCTTTCTCACTAGCTTTCCTATGATCAGTTGGTAGGCCAGGCGAATTGTGCCATTCTAGATGGAAGCTTCCTTGTAGCCTCGCGTCCCCTTTTCTACATCGCCATAGGTATCCTTAATTATCTGTGCCTGGGTATGGTCTGCAGCCTTCCCTGGGTAGAAGTCTTGTGGGTCTGTTCCATGCATGCTTAATATGGTGATCCTATGGATCATCGTCGGATCGACTGTGATGCGTTTGTCTAGCCATAAATAACCACCATGGTATCACGATAGAAGGATCTTAAAACACGCGTTAACCTCGTGGTGCCTCCCGAAATGTGGAATCTTCATCACATTCAAGATGGTGGACTGCGCGAGGTTCATAGTCCATGGTTGGGGGATTATTTTTTAGTTCTTCCCCTTCGTCCTAGTCAAGTATCTATGAGGCGCGAGCGTATTATGGTTCTTGCGGTCCCCTAGGTTGAAGTCGTTGAATTTTAATGTTGTGATTTTATCCTGCTGTGTTCTAAATTCACGTATCCCCTTCGGGAGGTACACGGTAGCTAGGGTATACTCGAAGTCTCTGGGGACACTGTCATGAATCACTACACCAGCCAAAGGCAGGATGTAGTCAGATAGGATAGTCAAGATTAACTTTTCATTCACCAAGTCATCTCAATGCTTGGTTCTTTTCTCGGCTGCAGCTCGGGATGGTCCAGATCTGTGAGAAGTTGACGGGGAGGCTTGCACTCCTCTCGTCGATGATGCTTGAATCCCTGCGGAAATTAATTTTTTGGCCATTAAATCGATTAGAAATTATTCAAACAACTTCTCTATGGCATTGAGTTCGTCTGACATGCACGCTCTCGATCGGATAACTCAGGTCGATGAATGAATGAATGCTCAATGCAATAGATCAAGTGTCGATCTCAGTAAACACAATGTGGTAGCAATGAGTTCTTATGTTGTCTCGAATACAATTCGTGAAAGTGTTCTCGATGCAACATTTGACAGACTATGTAGACAGTGAAGGTAACAGATCTCTCCAATTGGTGAGAAGGCTTCATCAATACGATTATGTCTGTTGCAGTGCGGTCCCAAACTATTGTTCTAACTGGTCTGGGCATCGGTCTAATGGTTATAATTCTTCCAACGGTCATATTTCTCCACCATGGCGAAGTGACATGTTGTGCTATTCTGATATCCCAACGAAGTTCCAGTTTTGCAGGCCTTCCTTCTGTGAAGTCCCCTCTGGAACCTTCTGTAACTTTTCTATATTTTCTCTCTTCTTACTGAGATTTCTAGCTTTCTTCCCTGTGATATTTGTCTCGGTATTCCTCTTTCCATTATGATTCTTATCTCCTTTTGGCATAGTAACTTTTTGTTGTTGTGATTCTTCATAGGGTTCAAGGGAAATACTTCTTCTCTATTTGGGATATGTGCTCCACTCTTATGTGAGTATTCTTGTGTTCTTTCAACATCGACATCCAACTTTCTGGTTCTAAACAACTTCGATCTTTTCTCCTGTTCTTCAATCAAGTGCACTATCCTCCTAGTCATGAAATCTTTTAATTCTTGCTTCTTATGTTCTAAGACTTCCTCTTCTTTTCATTTGGCCTGATCCTTCTCAATCCATATTTTTGCTAATAACATAGAAAATGGGGCGGTGTTCTCAATAAATTTAACAACCTCAAAATTGTCCTTTGTCGAAGTTCCATGAGCACTCATAGGTATCTAGGTGAGTCTTCCACATAGGGTTATCAAATTTCCTCTAAATAATCATATTCCTCCCAATGAAGGAATCATAGCAGGATTTCCTAAAATTTCTCAGGTTCTTTCTGTCATGATATTCACCTATGTTTCCTCATCCAGAACATAGTCAATGTCGAAGTCTCCTATTCTTGTTTCTGTGCACTCCTTTTCTTTGAAGATCTAATAAGTTTACATTTCTATGATCATTCAGGGTTTCTTTCATTTGTAGCAATACATTCTCTGATTCTTTCTGGGGTTCTTCCATGGTCGCAGTTTCTTGACCTTCCTCAGGGTTTTCTTGTCTCATATTCATTCTTTCAAGCTTAACAATCATTCTAGGGAAATCCAAAACTTCATGGTCCATATCTTTACAACAAAGACAACTAGGTCTTCTATCAGGGCATTCCTTATAAAGATGTCTCAATCTTCTGCAACTGTAACAAACAATTAATCCTCTTTTTCTTTTAAATGATCCCCAACCTTTCCTGTACTGTTCACTAAAATCATAGTAGCTAACCTGAAAAAAATTCTTTCGAGGATCCTGCATCCATTTGTTAATACAAAAAATCTTTCTATGCATAGGAATAACATATCTTTCATCATTTCTATCAGATCTACTCATATCAAATCTTCTTTCTTCTAGTTGTTCCCTAGTTTTCAGGTTAGGACAAAATTTATCAAACATACCTAGATTCATACTTCCTCAACAAAAATTTCCACTTATCTTACCTTTTCAATCAAAACTTTTCATTGTTATTACCTTTATTAGAGAACAAAGATTCAATATCTTACCTCTTTTCTTCAGATCTGACTTCTCCCCTTAGCATAGAGCTTCCCAAGTCAAGTAGAATACTGCGCACTAGGGCAACAGATCTATGCATGGAGCTTTGTCTTTTCTTCAGTTCCTAGCAATCATGGTTTCACGTCCCAGAAATGGAACCATTTGTTGGCACAGGGGTAGACCGAGGGTTCAATGTTCAATGCTTCAACAATGCACCAACAAAACCCTAACTATCGACCCTTTCGGCAACACCTACGAAGCAAATGAAGTATCGCCCAAAGTAGAGGCATGGGTGGTTGTAGGACTCCAATGTATGGAACCTTAGTTGGGGCACAAATATGTGATTGTAACACCTTAACAGAGCACTTAGTAGTTATAGATCATTAGTATTCATCGTTTATTTACAATGCAGGTAAATCCTAACAACAAAACAACGCAGTATTCACCCAGATCTAGTATATTCAAGCACTAAGCACATTCACACAGGTTAGATATATCATTCATTCATATTATTTAGCACTAAGCTTATCATATTAGATTCATCTAAGCATAAATCAGTGCATTAAGCATTAATCATATGAATAATGAAACAACCATAATGCACAAAGAAACCATAACACATGTTATGCGTGGTTCACCCCCAGGTTATTGTCTTCTATCAATCTTCTACATACATAGAGACACAATATCCTACTCTGCATAGGATAGGATATTTGTGTGCACTTCGCTAGATCCTCCTTCCCCGAGCTAGATTACAAAACAAAGCCTTTACATAGTCACTTGCACTTAGCTCTGCAAGTTCTCAACATAGCATGCACAAAGCATTTACAATTTGTACTGAGCACTTTGGCTAAGTACCAAGCCTCTCTTTCTTACATCGCATATACTTCTATTTATACATTACAAAAAGGGGCTAAACATGGGTAAACCCATGGGTCGACATCCCCATACCCGTTACATAAGCCCAAAACCCAAAAATCCCTAAACAAGGGGCCGAGATCCCGCGATCTCCGCTTTGACTTGCGCTCTACCTTTGACATCCTGTCGAAGTCCCAAAATAGGTCAAACATGACCAAGGATCCTCAAAACTTGGTCAAGGGCCAACACTCTACATAGAGTTTATAAGTGACATTTAAAAAAAAATTCAATGTCGGTTGTAAATAAAATATTTCAAGATGTACCTTAAATAAAATGAT
>JZKD02S1511629.1:764366-783019 GCA_000966675.3 Picea glauca | reverse complement strand
CTTTTTTGAATGTGCCTTTGGGAATGTGTATCATTGTTTTGCCCAATGTCTTCTCAATCTGTAAAGGAAGAGATGGGAGTTCAACTTCTTTACCCTTCTCAGAAGTACTTGGTTTACTATAGTCATGCACTCTAGTCGATATAAAAGCATCACCCTTCACCATATATACGTTCGCGGATGTAGGGTTGTTCGCAGGTGAAGAGGGGTCTTGGATGCCCCCTTCCGTGCTTACAGAGGCTTGGGTTAGATTTTTCCCATGTTGAAATGAATTGGTCAACACAGCTTGTTGTTGTTTCAT
Organism: Picea glauca; assembly: GCA_000966675.3. Classification (NCBI taxonomy): domain Eukaryota; kingdom Viridiplantae; phylum Streptophyta; class Pinopsida; order Pinales; family Pinaceae; genus Picea; species Picea glauca. Next base: position 782,721 of record JZKD02S1511629.1, on the reverse strand, counting down.
TACAAACTTTTGGGCCTCTGCAAGTCGAGGACATAGATGGGTCGGGTGGTATTCCACGCACAAGTTGCTCGGATACCTCTCCTTATGTTTCTCAGTGTTGTCTCCGTCAGCATTAACGGTAGGTTTTTTATCCCCCTTACCTTTCTTTCATTGTTTTTTCTTTCCTTCAGGCTGCTGGGTAGCCTTTGGGTTGGTTGATTGTACTGTGTGTACCTCCGACGTTTTGGTAGGGGGAGAAGCCAAAGTAGTAGTTTGGCTAGTCATTGTGTGTTGTATAGATAAATGCTGCAACTGCTTCATCAATTGCTCAACGAGCTTTGTTTGTGTTGAACCAACAATACCATCGACATGTGGTCCAACTCTCTGTCTAGTTTTATCCGGTATTGAGCGTGGCACATATGGCAAGATGTTGTATAATAAACCAAACTGAGAATATATGAGCTCAAATTGTTGAGCTCTCATGATGGCGTCTTCTTCGGAGAATACTCTTGACGTTGCGACATCTTTGGATAAATGTGGGACCAAATACTTAAGGAACCACTCAAGCAGGAATGTTGGTGGGACTGACACCTTAATTAGAATCTTTCGACGTCTCCATTCTCAGATGTGATCAGAGATATGGTCCCCTGTCATTTGTTTGAAATTGGCCAGCAGCTCTGTGCCAGCGTCATATCTCATAGGTAGATGTAAATGGTTTAGGAAAACCATTGCCATCTCACTGAAGGGAGATTATCTTGAGCGATCGAGCTCAATGTACCATTTCATAGCACTCCTAATGAGAGTACATTGAAACAATCGCAGCTGTAAGGAGTCATCTTTCAACGAGTTAGATGAGAACCAAAGGTGGAAGGTAGTCACATGATCTCTTGAATCTTTGTTAGGCTTGGCTTCAAACTTTGGAATGTTAGAAGGCAACTTCATCGACATAGGAGGCCAATGGGGATCATGAAAAATAGGGTCATTCAACAACCTTGTCAAATCTGGCAAGTGAAAAGTCACCAGGAAGGGTAGTTTGGGTTGTTGGTGATAACCTGGGAAAAAGGGGCCTGGAGTTTGACTGGCACCAGGTTGCCAAGAAAAGTTTGGTTGCTGGCCTAGATTCTGGTAGAAACCATGGCCCTGGCCAGCATATGGTTTTTTCATATGTGGAGACATCATCGACTGATTTCCTAAATAGGACATAGGTGGTTGGGCATGCATTATATTCAAAGGACTCTGGGAAGGGTTGCCCCATGTCGGTCCCATGGGGATAGGCATAGTAGTTTGTCTGGGGTTCCATTGATTACCCCAGATCGACATTCTGGATGAGGGAACACATCCCTGCCAAGAATTCCAAGGCCCTGATGCAGAAGAAGTTCCTGGGTTTTCCCCCTATGTAGGAATAGTACCCTGCCCAGGAATAGATTTTCCAAAACTGGGATTGCCCCCAGTTGGAAAGGTGGCTGACGAGAAGGAGTTGTTACCAAACGTTTCGGCCAAAGAAAATGGTGTCCAACTTACCAGCATGTTATGCAAAGGTGGTCCTTGACTCCCCGCTCCAAATAAACTATGGTATGTAGGTTGTCTGACGGATTGCTGATGCGAACCACCGAGTGAAGGGGACGAAGGAGGGATATGACCTCCTCTATAAGGGAAAGCATTAAAAGGAGCAAGAGTGCCCCCCATGTGACCTTGCAGAGGAGCACTAGAGCTCCCTGCCTCCAGACCTGAATTCTATAAAGTGGAGTAGGAAAATACAGGACTTGTACCCGAACTAGGCATCCCATAAGAGAATGGAGGGCCTGTCGCACTTGGTGTAAAAAGGGTTGTGGCTGCTACCAAAGATGGGATCGGACCACTGTGCAATGTAGATGCATTCGATACCATGGTGGCTCAGATCAATGACGGTGGGTTAGGAGGTGAAAACTCTCCTGTGGTGACAACCGTAGTGGGAATTGAAGAATTCCCAGAAGGAGTATCAACATTTATTTCCATTGCTGCGTGTAACACTGTCTGGTATAAGTAAGGATGAATCAGTACGGTGATGGGTGTCGAAAGATCAGTGGTTGGGGTTTTAACCAAGCCAAAAGAATTCGCTCCAAGTTCCAAAATGGTCGATTCCTCCGGATGTTGGCTGGGCACAATTGTTTGTAACCCGGTCGCTTCAAAATACCCTTATTGGTATAGCTTTCGCCTTAATGGTGGAGGGGATCTCTCCAGTGCAACCGGCGGTAGGCCAAGAATCCTTTGTGACTGGAAGAGCTCATGATCCTCCATTGTGTGAGAAAATCAAAGAAACTCTAAGGTAGTCTAAACTTTCAAAAGTAACACACACTAAAAAATTCCGTAGAAGATAAGACAGGAAAACACTAAATTAATTGGAAGAACAGTTACAACAACCAACACTAGAGAAACTTACCGGTGCAAGTGCAACTCGAACATGGAAGCACCCTCTAAGTATACTTTGAAAATCATGGCCTGATGTGTATCCTAGGTACCGTGGTATACCCTCGCAATCACCTATGTATGTCCCTAAAAAAGATAGGCAACTAGGTTGCCAGCGTGGGAACAATCACCAGGCGGGTAGAGTTGAAAGTCGGGTAGACCATAATGAGTAGGGAATCGAGCCTGAAACCTCTCAAGGGTATCGAAATAAAGTGGTCCAGAAGAAAACTGAGGACCTCGAATGGATTTGAGACCCACGAAACCCCGTGGAAAATGCAATCAACAGAATCCCAAAATAAGCCCTCTATATGTGATCTCCACTACAATTGGTCCAGCTTTGGAGGGGTTATGTCCGCTACCTTTCAGCACGCGACCTCATGTTTATCCCCTGTGTTAGAGGGGGGTCCCTGATAACTTTCACGATACTAGACTTAGACACTCCCTAACTTAGAATCCAATGTTTGATTTTAAATGGCCTTGAAGAGTTTCCTCTCCAACCTAATCCAAGGCCCTAATCTTGAACTAGTTGGTTAACCCTACAAATATAAAAGTCTAATAAATTTTAGATTTAGCATTAATTTTATGGCTTTGTATTATGTCAAGGGGTATGAAAGTGAAACTGATGATGTGTAAAAGGCAAAAGAAAAAATGAATAAAAAAGATGGAAACAAAAAACTTTTACTTAATGCAAAATTTCAACAACTTTTCAAAATATTTTTTTTTTTTAAATTTTCTAAGATTTTGGACAGAAAACTCAAAATAAATTTCAATTGACTACAAGCTACTTATGATCTAATTAAAATGCAAAAACTTATGAAATAAATGACTTTTCCCTTGCTAATAATGCAGAAACACACTCTTCAACCAAACAAGAAAATGAAGGAGATTTTTATTTATTTATTTAAATGTTGATAAAGAGAAAAGGAAAAATACCAACAAGTAAAAACCAAGAAAAAAAATTCTGGCTTAATCGTAGATTGCAAATAATCACTTCAACAAATCACACACTAGCAACTTAAAAAATGACTCTCACACTTGTCTAAACACCCTAAAAAATTCTTTTTTATGACAACTTTTAAATGAGAAAAAGAAATCTAAAGGTAAGATTAATCCTAAGCTACTGACTGCTAAGACATAGATTCAAACACCTGAGATATATAATTCTCATCAAGGGAAATGATGACTGCCTTACCCTCAACAAAAACTATCTTGCATAAGCACGACACTAATAATCCAACAACAAGCATGTGAACGCGAGCTGTATAGAGACAGAGGGCGTGTACATGCGGGATGACCTTGTACATGCTATGTGTATCTCTAAACTCTGAGAAAAAATAAAAATAGACAACCCAAACTAGGCAGAGACCACTGATATTGATAACCAGGATTCCCTGAAGGCTTGGACACTCTTTTTAACAGAAAAAACAAATAATGTAAGGAAAAAAATTGTAAAACAAGTCAATATGAGACAAGATTGCAAACAACCAAGACTTAGAAAGAATCCCAGAAAACCCCTGAGGATGTCTAATTCTGACAGGGAAGAGGATGACTGCCTCAAAAATTCTCTGGACTCTACACGCTACTGCTACTTCGTCAGCTAGTGTTCACACGCGGGATGTAAGAGCATAGGGTGCGGGTACACGCGTGCAGACCTTATGTAGGCCACATATACCTATGTGGGTCTCAAAAAAACACAGTCAAGCAAATAACAGAGACAACTAGTATGGGAAAACAGACTCTCTGCTAGCTCAGACTTTATAGAAACTAAAAAAAAAAAACAGGCAAGAAAAACCAGTCTTTTTCTAAAAAACTACCCCCCAAAAATTAAATTCCTAGGAACCCTAGAGACTTCCCCAGTATGGTTGCCAATTATGTTGTGAGGGAAATCTCCTTATGGACTAGAAAATAGGGTTATACTTTGCATGTAGATATGACCAAGAAAAAATCTACTTTCTACCTTCGTCCCCAGAATTAAATCCCATTCCCTTTTAGTAAATACATGGCCAGATCAACCTACCTTGTTCCAGGCATTCGATGTCGATCCCTTGTCACACTTGATTACTTGTTCACAGTTATCCTTCCAAAGCTGACCTGCATATAAGACAAGCAACAACTACACATGCATCTTACCTATAGAATAATGGGTTAGAGATTCAAACATGTACTTAACAAACTATGAATAACTCATGAATTAGGATGGGAAAAACATTTTCTTTATTACTTTGAATGAGTCAACTTACAAAAAGTCGAGACTGACCACCACTCTACGAACCTGATTCTAGGCTCCTCTTCAACTATCCTCCAACTTCTTTGCTTTGTATCTCTTTTGGCACAAGGATGGCTAAAGGGTTGGGACAATGGGAATATGCAAATAGGCAGAGTTTCTTTGCTATATTTTTCCTCTTCCAAATGGGACCCCTATCCCTTCTTTTATAGGTTAGAAGAAGATAGATATTTGGACGAACCCTTGGCCATGCATGGCCGGGAGTTTCAGTTAACTCACCTAGAGCTATGTGTTATGTCGGCAACTTTCCTTTTTTTGTTCTTTTGTCGGTCCACGTGGGCTATTTTAGGCCAGCTAGCATGTACACGCGTTCAATAATACAGTAGGGCACATGGACCCTTATAAAAGAGGTTTTTTAAAGAGTTTTTCAACAGTGCTTTGGAAAAGAAGGGATATGATATGGCCTGATGTCGGGTAAGCATGTATGGTTCAATTTAGGGTTATAACACAAAGGTGTGCTCCTTAACAACTTCCCTACATAAAAATGGCTTTGGCTTGGAAAATATTTAGCATAAATCTTCTCTGAATGTCCTCCCATGGCTTCAAGAACCCCTGTTTATATATATCTAAAGTGGGTAATCATCTCCCAACTTCCCCCCAAGATATAGCTTCAAAAAGGGCCCAATATCCCCCAATATTGACCAAAATCCTCCAAAATTGTCCCAAAAATCATTGAAAATCACTATAATATGGTTTAAAAACCATTTTTTCACATATATTCAGGGCACAACCCTTGTATAGCTGACACTTGGTCATATTAGGCACCTGCACATGGCCACGAGCTTATCTCCAAACATGTTGGCCCCCTCAACTGTTTTTCCACCTAGTCATGTGGCTTGGCCCATGTGGCTAGGCCTTATCCCTTTCCACGTGAAAATGTGATAAGAATTACCCCCTGGTCAAGCGCCCTGGTAGGCGGGCTAGCCCGACCAACCGAGCGTTAGCAGTATACACCTATACCATAGTTAAACGTCGGGTCATATGGTAAGTGTGCTGAACCAAGGGCTAACCAGAATATAATGGATCTCGTGTTAAGTGCATAACAAACAAACATATGTTGTGGTCCCATGTTACGTAGTTGGGCCAGATGGAGTGGAGCTCTTAGTTTCTTTACTGGTGGTCATGTGGTAACATGTAACCATGGTGGAGGCTAGACCCCGGCCCTTACCTCTTCCACCCGGAACCATATGCAAAGTTAAATATTAATTGTGTTCTATAGTTTAACAAGTACTACAATAGGAAGGTTGGTACTCGGCCTGCCCAAAGTTATTCCTCACGTTGAAGGTCTCGAGGTCAACTCCCTGGTAGTTGTAAAATTTTGCAACCATTGACAATTAAAGGGGTGCCACGTGGCATCCCATGCTTGGGCGACGTGGCACCTTCCCATTTGTTTGAAAATGCCACATGTCAATCAACCAATAATGGCCAAGTGACCACATCAGCAACCACTGAGACATTATCACACCTTTCATGTGTCTATACCTACCACATCATCAACATGGATGTGCCACAGGTCACCCTTGTAGTGGTGCCACATGTCACTCCCAGATTGGTCCACATATCCAACATGTCAACAGTCTATATGCCCAGTGACCTTCTCATGTGTCACCTCCATATGTTGCCACATCAACGCCAACTATGCCCTGCCATATCATTTGTATGGTTGTATGGCCTGTACAGTCAGCTTCCACATGGCACTATACGGCCTGTACAGTCCTCATTTTTTGCTTGTTTGAAAAAATGAATAGATCGTGATATCTGAAGCATATGATGTCAGTTTGAATTTGTTGATGTTGCGTTGGGTTCGTATCGACGAGGAATGCACACACGTCCATTTTGAATCCATTATGAGAACTTTAATTTTTAGGCCTTTCTGAGTCCCATCAAGATCTTGGATTTAAATATGGATCACACCTCCCCACTAAAGACCTTTTGGTCCCCAAAAAGTTACTGACTAGTCATCAAGCTCGGGATAGGCCACTTGACTTGTTCTCTGTCTTTGAACTATGTCCTGTGCACCTGTCTCATCAAGACCAATTGTAAAACAGTCATGATAATTGACAACATATTGTTAGCCATTTGTACCCTGTCACATCTTACTAAAGACACTATCATCCATGCATACAAAATTACTAATGATAGCATAAAAAATATGACTTCAAATGAGATGATATGTTTATAATACTTACATGACACTAGTTTGTCTTGAAGTAAACTCTGATTTATTTTCCATTCTACAATCATCTCATGTTCTTTCTTAAGATCAATTTCTTGATTCGAAACAATTATAGGTGTGTTTCTTGCTTGAGCTTCCTTTCTTAATTGTTCCATAGTTTGAAGAGTTTTATTTGCCTTTACATGATGATCATGAACCACATATTCTTGACCTGCTTTGGTTAAATGATATTGATTCTTTTCCTTGTATAATATTGCTTTACGATCATACAAGTATGCACTGCCTAAGACCATTCCACATTCACTTAGTGGCACCACATCACATGTTACCGCATCTACAAACTTAGATGAAATTGAAAATTTTAATCTGCATTGCTTTGTTATGTGCAGTTGATGTTTGTTTCTTATCCATTTAAGTGTGTAAGGCTTATGATGCATCTTTGTTTTTAATACCAATTGATTAACCAATTCCTATGAAACTAAGTTAGATTGACATCCACTATCTATCAATGTGTCAACCTTAGTGTGTCACATGATGACCCTTATGTGAAAAAAGTTACTTCTACAATCAAATCCTTCACCAATTTTACCTGTCATACCAACCAATGAGACTTTAGATTCATCACCTGAATCTGATTCCAAGTATGTGGGTCGAGTTGCTGCTGCAACTGTTTTCCTCCCTTTCTTTTCCTTGAACCACTTTGGTCTCTTCTCGAGATGCAATTGCCAACAACGATCCTCATCATGCCCCTCTTTCTTGCAATGCTTGAAAGAGGCCTTCTCTTCCTTTCTTTCCACTGAATTTGACTTCTTTCCATGCCACTTCTTTTGTCCTCTTTCCTTGAAGACGATTCCCCTGATACTCCAACACCTATTTTCACTTCTTCAATGTATGTCACTTGAACAAAAACCTCATCAAGATTAGTTGGTCCAAACAAGAATAGAATATTTCGAATATGTGCATGTACACCTCCTATATACTTCATAAGAGTTTCTTGGGTATGTAAAGGAATATCTAACATCAATTCCATTTTATGAAATCCATCTCTGTATTCTTGCACTATTTGTCCTTTTATTAGTTTTAAATCTTTTCATTCAATTAACACTTTCTCTTTATAACCCAAAGGATATAATTGATTTCTATGTGTAGAAATAAAACTTTTCCATGATGGAAATACATTACCCACTTGTTGCGTGCCATTTTTCAACTTGCTTTGCCACCAGATGAGTAATGTGCCTGCAAGTCTAAGCAATGCCAACTTGATTTGAGTTGCCTCATCCTTGATTTTTTGCACAGTGAAATAAACCTCCATCTGTCTGAGCTATTTTTAAGGTCTCTCTCCATTAAATTCACCATCATACATAGGTAATTCAAATTTCACATCAATTTTTAATAAAGGAATTTCATTCTTGTGTTTATGGACTTGTTTCTTTGCATTGGATTTATAACTTGAACTTGAAGAAGAAGGAGAAGAAGGAGGTGGAGGAGGAATTTGAGGAGGATCCTCTCCTTATTCACTTTTTCCCTTTGAAGAGTCACCAAGAACTGGTCTCTTTCATTCCAAGTAATCCTTATACAAAACCTTCATCATCTCCGACATGGCGAAGAAAGTTTTTCGAAACTCTTTCTCATCCTGAGAAAGTCCCTCTTCCAATGCCATATTCTTTCTTTGAGAAGTTCTCTTTCTCAATACAATCAATGGATTGTCGTCAACAATATCTCCTTCACCAGGATGTATCTTTTCCTTGGTTAACATGAAAAACTCAAATTCAAATCTCAACTATCTTTGATACCACTTGATCCAGAAAGATCTTTTATACGACTATGGTTGAGTTATTATGCATGTGTTAATTAACCAATTAGGAAGATGAATGAAAGAGAAAGAAATATGAATGAAATATATCAACCATATGAACATGTGCATATCTAGAAATAAGCATAAAACAACAACAAACCATAACACCAATGTGATAACGGAGTTCGACAATCTTGCCTACGTCTCCTGGACTTTGTCTCAGCGGGTAAGGTTTTCTTATTTCTGTTCAAATATTTAAAAATACATCCCATCAATTCCAAAAAGGTTACAAAATGATTTTTTCTTATTCTACTAGATATCTAGAACCCAACAAAATAGACGACACTAAAATCGTATGACCGAAGTTCCTAGAAATGGCCTGCAAAGGTGTGCTCCTCAACAGCTTCCCTGCATAAAAATGTCTTTGGCTTGGTAAATCTTCAGCATAAACCTGTTGTGAATGTCCTCCCATGGATTCAAGAACCCTTGGTTTATATAGATCTGAATTTGGTAATCATCTCCCAACTTCCCCCCAAGATATGGCCTCAAAAATGGCCCAATATCCCCCAATATTGGCCAAAAATCTCAAAAACTACCCCAAAAATCATTGAACATCACTATAATATGGTTTAAAAACTACTTTTTCACATAAATTCAGGGTGCATTCCCTTTAGAGATATCCCCTAGTCATACTAGGCACATGCATGTGGCCATGGGCTTATCTCCAAATGCATTGGCCTCCTCAACTGTTTTGGCACCTGGTCGTGTGGCTTGGCCCATGTGGCCAGGCCTTGTCCCTTTCCACACGCAACTGTGATAATACTTACCCCCTGGTCAAGCACCCTGGTTGGCAGGCTAGCCCGACTGATCGGATGCTAACCGTATAAACCTACACCACAGTTAAACGTCGGGTCATATGGTAAGTGCACCGAACCAAGGGATAACCAAAATGTAATGGATCTCACACTAAGTGCATAGAAAATGAACATATGTTGTGGTACGATGTTACACTGTCGTGCTAGCTAGAGTGGAGCACCTAGTTTTCTTGTTGGTGGTCATGTGGTAACATGTAACCGGGGCTGGGGCTAGACCCCATCCCTTACCTCCTCTGCCCAAAACCATATGCAAAGTTAAATATTAATTATGTGCTATAGTTTAACAAGAAATACTGTAGGTGGGTTGGTACCTAGCCTACCCAAAGTTCTTCCCCATGCCGGAGGTCTCGAGGTAGACTCCTTGGGAGTCATAAAATTTTGCAACCATCGACCATTAAAGGGGTGCCATGTGGTAGCCCATGTCTGGGCCATGTGGCACCTTCCCATTCGTCCAAAAATGACACATATCAATCAACCAATAAATGCCAAGTTATTGCATCAAAAACCACTGCAACATCATCACACCTACTATGTGTCCGTACCTGACACATCATCAACACAGATGTGCCATGTGTCACCCTTGTAGTGGTGACACGTGTCACTCCCGGATTGGTCCATCTATCCGACTTGTCAACAGTCCGTACACCCAGTCACCCTGCTATGTTTCACCCCTAGATGTTGCAACGTCAATGCCAATTGTGCCTTTCCACATCACCTGTATGGTCATACAACCTGTACAGTCAGCTGCCACATGGAACTGTATGAACTATACAATCATCATTTTTTTCCTGTTTGGCAAAATGAACAGATCATGATATCTGGATCATACGATGTTTGTTTGAGCTTTTTCAAGTTGCGTTGGGTTCGTATCGATGAGGACTATGCACATGTCTGTTTTGAAGACATTATGAGAACTTTGAATTTTAGGCCTTTCTGAGCCCCATCAAGCTCCTGAATCCAAATATGGATCACCTATTATCTTGGCTAAAAACTGCTCCAATTGCGACTCCACTATAATCAAATCTTTCTTGAAATGTCTTCTCAAAATTTGGCAAGACCAAAATTGGTTGTTCTGTTATCTTCTCCTTCAATATCTTGAAACTTTTCTCAGCCTCTTCTTTCCACTTAAAAGACGTGTGCCTCTTCTTCACTGTATCCAATATTGGCACACAAATTCCACTGAAATTTCTAATGAACTTCCTATAGAAACTTGATAATCTATGGAAGCTTCTCACCTCAAATATTCTTCTTGGTGATGGCCATTCTTTGATTTCTCTCACCTTATCTGGATCCATCTTCAATTCATTTGAAGAGATCACAAAACCCAGATAAATGAATTATGTCTTCATAAAAGAGGACTTCTTTAGATTTATCAACAACTTCTCCTACTGTTGTCTCCTCATCACTAATGTCAGATGTCTCAAATGATATTATTTAGTTTTACTGAAGACCAATATATCATCTAGATATACAATCACAAACTTACCAATGAAATCTTTTAATACCTCATTCATTAATCTCATAAAAGTACATGGGGCATTTGCTAAGCCAAACGACATAGCAATACATTCATACAACCCCTCATTTATCTTGAATGTTGTTTTCCGCTCATCACCTTCTCCCATCCTTATCTGGTGATTTCCACTTTTCAAATCTATCTTTGAAAAAAAAAAATCTCCACTTAAACAATCCATTATATCATCCAACCTTGGAAAAGGAAATCTATACTTGATGGTGATATTGTTTATGGATCTTGAGTCTATACACATTCTCCATACTCCATCCTTCTTCGGACTCAACACAGTTGGTACTGTGCATGGACTCAATATTTCTCATACCAAACCCTTTTCAAATAAATCTTGGACTTGTCTCTTTACCTCCTCATTCTCTTGAGGTTTCAATTTGTATGCTTCTTTTTTCAGCAGACTTGCTCCAGGTATTTGATCAATGTGATGTATGATACTCCTGATGGGTGGAAATGAATTAGGTAACTCATCCACTACTATGTCAGAAAAATTCTCCAACATATCCTGAACTTAGTCAGGAAAATCATCCGTAGAAGTACTTGTAAGGAAAACTCTAGATTTCCTCACCACAACAAATTGCATCTCCTGTTACTTCTTGACTTCACTTGGGAGTTCCTTCCCACTCATGAGAATTATACTTGTGTTGGCTTCTTATTTTAATTTCTTCTCCTCTATTGGAAGTAACATGTGTGTCCTACCATTATTATCCAAAGTATAAGTATTTTTCATCCCATCATGAATGACATTCCTGTCAAACTACCATGGTCTCCCCAAGAAAACATGACATACATCCATGGGAATTACATCACACAAAATTTCATCTCTATATCCTCCTATTTTAAATTCAACGAGGCATTGTTTAGTTACCATTACCTAGTGTCCTTTCTACAACCATGACACTTTATATGGCTTCGGATGTGTAGTCTCCGACAAATCCCAATTTGTCAACCGCTTTGAGCAAGCGTTCCTCAGAAGCACCTTCCCCTGCATCTTCTTCAACCTTTGTTTCTTCGCTTTCTTCATCAGTGACATCTCCACCATCAAGTGCTCTCCTTTGTGTTGTCTCCATCACATCCAACCTTGTGAAAAGTTCTCCCATTTCTCTTTATACAACTCAAATTTTTATAGGTGGCTCTGCACATCTTCTAGGTGTCATTGTGATGACTTTTTTTCCACTCACACAGGGTACAATTTGAGCTCTTTAGGCTCTGATACCACTTGATGCAGACCCCCCCTTCTCTCCTTAGGGCTATGTGACCTCTTAGTCAAATATTTTTAACTACCTCAGCTTCATTAGCTCCTCGAGAACTTATTGCCCCCAAATTGAATAAAACACATACCCTTTTATCACATTAGGTGCAACGCGTATGGTACCCGCGAACCCCTTTCCTTAGAAATTAAAAAAAATTAAATTCCAGTTGTTATCTCCTTTCTTTTATCCCTTCTCCACTTGTGACCTTAGGCTATGACCTAGGGATTAATCTCTTGAGTGCTTCATAACTTTGGGCTTCGACGTTTTTGCAACAACCGCAACCTTTTCGCCCAAACTCAAAATCGGCGAGTTGATCCAACAAGATCTACGGTTAGTGCTTACCCAACAACCAATGATTGATATTCACTTCATAACCTTGAGGTTCAATTCTTTTGAATGCTCCAATGAATTTTTCTCCTGAATTAATCTATCATCGAAATGATAGATCGACCACCACATGTCCACACAATCAACGACTTGAAGTTTCTTCGCACTTCGTGACTTTGGGAGAATTTCTATCTGCTTGGTGAAAATTCTTTGAAGTCCTTCCTTCCCAAACCTTTCGTATCCACTTCCATGTCTTCGCCTTCTAGCCAATGGTTGGGATCTCTTTGCAGCTTTGGACTTCGGCATTTTTCACCCTTCTACACTCCAAATCCTCTAGTTCACAAATTTTCGAAAGGACCCATGACTAACCACCGTACAACACTCCCAAATCTGACGGTCTGGAACTCTCCCAGATCTAACAGTTTAGAATGATCCCGCTTCCTCCTGAAGGGTTATTGATCGTTATTTTGAAAAAATCTTAAAGGGATCCTCCCTTTTGAATATTTCTCCCACTAACGTTTTGGAGCTTGTGTTTCCACTGAACCCTTAACTCTTTAGAGGGTTTTCTTTGACACTTAGTCAAATATTGGATCTCTGAATGCCTTGCAACAAATCGTCGCATGCACTTATGAGACCAATTTCTCAAACTACTCCTCCTAATCTTCTGAGTCAAAGACTCTGTCGACACATTCTTGCGGACAATATGCACACTTTGCATACAAATCTTCAATTTACCTCTTTCGAACTCTGAGTCGAACCAGACTCTTTCAACGCACTCCTTGTAGACAATACACACTCCTTGCATAAGCTCGTGGAAGAGAAACAATTGAAACTTATCTAATGTTTCATGGACTCATACATTCAACAGGGTAATTCATGCATTCATTAGTGTAATTCATGCATGCATGAAAACACAAAATAACAGAGAACAAAATGTAAACAGAAAGCCTACCATTCACTCAGATAGACAAGTAATAGTGACACACGCATTTTGGATCAATATTTCTCTATTATATTCATTCAAATCTACATGATCTATATCAACATTCAACAACTTCTAACTAAATGTCAACAATAATAATACTCAACTAATTCACAGCTACCATCATATTCAACAACATAATATCCAACAACCTCATTTGGGCATACAACACCTCTAATTATACCAGAGGGCTCATAGGGTTCCCTCGACTACCTATCTTATCGAAATAAAAGCTAACAACTACTTAAGCCCTATTACATTAAATTCTGAGATAGACAAATAAGAGAGAAGGCTCCAGATCTATGATGTAATCAACTATATTAAAGAAAACTTTGATCTCCCCCGATCTCACGCGGTCGTTCAACCTCTAAACATTAAGATATTCTTTAATTTTCAGTTCTTTCAAAAAGATATATAGGATACGCTAGCTTTTAAAATTACAAAATAATTCAAAAGGCATGCTAGGGCATTAATTTGTCTCTCCATGTGCGCTTTGTTGATGATTATCCTACATCACCACTTCTTACACACATCAACTGTAACGAACCTCCTCGTTACGATGACAAACCTCTTATAACAAGTGCAATTTTTTTATTTTATTTTTTCTGTGTGTGCGTGTGTACAAGGATAATAAATACATTTGATCTGCATCGCCATACGATGATGAATCATTGTGCATTCAACTGCAACAACAACATAACGATCTAAGATGCACATCAAGTAACTGCAAGGTACGACAATCAACCGATAAAATAAATAAGCCTGACTACCCATCCATCCTACCCTGCAATGGTTAGGACCTCCAGGACACATAAGCAACACTCAAGCCCAGGTTCCCTTCGATTTTGACCATTTAAGGTCTCAGGGATGGCGATTGTTTTGAGGAACAAGGAGGTGTCTACTTCCCTCCCGACACAAGCAACCACAGCCGCTAATCTACGAACAATCATTAATTACATTAAACAACAACACCCTCAACGGAATGCGTAAGCAAGAAAAAAAAACAAAACGACTTTGCGAACATCCTGATCAATTGTCGAGTCAAGCTAGTCAATAGTCATTGTCAGTTTTAGTCATTATCACTAGCCCATCTTAGAATGCCTGCATGCAAAACATCATAAGGTACAAACTAAATCCACCTTGAAACAAATTCCTTTGCAAATTTTAATTTTTCAAGAGTCATCATAGTTCCATCTAATTCAATTTGCCTTAAAATAATATTGTTTGTTGTAAGTATTCTAATTTAAACCACTAACTAATAGTCTTGTGGATATATACAACAATGTCCAATGGATTAGATTATGCATATATTAACAACCTTTACACACTATTTCCTCATCCCATTAATAATAATAATCGTAACCATGATATTAATAATTGTTAGTCTTATTATTATTAATAAAATAAAACACTTAATTAATCGAATATAATAATCATTTTAAAAACTTAAACCATTTATAACCATGTAAAGATATCTAATAAAGGTTCTACAATAATGATTCCCTTCATCCACTCTGAATAATAAAAATCTACACTATGATAGATCAATTTAATGAAACTTACTAGAATTAATGCAATTGACAATTAGTGTCGGCCATGCAAGACTAATTTACAAGGCATTACTAAATATAAAAATAGTTGCCTTAACCATTAAGCATTACAAATTTAAGCATTACTAAATTCTAAACGGACCGCTGCGTAAAGCAGTATAGAATTAGTGCAGTACTTAATTATAAAAAGATCGTTGCATTAGAGTGTGGTAGAATTTAAGCATTTTACTGAGAAAATAAGCAACCGAGTAAAAATTCTATTTTTATCCTTCCTCTAACCTGCCAGAGAATAAACACAATTGGAATGAAAGGAAAATCATAAATTCATACTACAACGAATTTAGAAATTGCAAGGAAACATCGACTGAATTCTATTTTGAGGTGGATTCTGAGATCAATTCCTTTTCTGTATTAGTAAAAGAATCTTGGAATAAAACCGAACTACCATTCAATGAATTCCTAGCTGAGATAATACTGCGCGCGACAGTTAAGATGTGTGTGAGGAAAAATGTATCAGTCTTTATGGCTCATCTCTAAAACTCATCAATAAAATCATATAGGGAAATACATAATGCAATATTGCCTATAATTAACAGGCGACCCGAAGTTAAATATAAATAGTGAGAGAAATGATCGTCCAATCTGAGAAGAGCCCAGAGTTCAAAATAAAGCAACAAAAACAGAAGTTGGCACTTTAAAAACAATGAGAGAAATGATCGACTAATCTGAGAAGAGCTCAGAGTTCAAAATAAAGCAACAAAAGCAGAAGTTGGAGCTCTTTTAAGATGGGGCATTTCGATGTGGTTTAACGTGACAATGACACTAAATGATATTTGAAATTATGCAACAATCCATAAAATTAGATTAATCATCATCCAAACTGTCACCAGTTCATAATGCGAGAAAAGCAACAAAATAGATATTCAGACCATTAGAAGCTGTGTCATCAGGGCATGATCTAAATGTTTTATTCAACAACATCATTTTATGTGAATTGAATACATGACCTTTGGACTGCAATGATGATATAAAATTGAATGATGACTGGATGAATGATAATCAACAATCAGTAAAACTTTTTGAACACTAGAAAAAGACTAGAAGGAGTAGTGTTCGAATAACGAGCTTCATTTCCAATCGAGAAAGATAGACAACCAAGCTGAGAACGAAAACAAGAACGGAAGTTGTATCCATTGTAAGCTCAACGTTCTGGACATGATCATGTGTGACAAAGAAACTCGTAGGGTTTAATATAGCGACATCACTCTTAAGGGAAATGAATGCGTGACCTTGGGGTCACAGACAATGCTAATATGAAATTAAATCATGCACACATGACCGAAACAAAGAACTCAATCAAATTAAATTAATGCCACAAATCATCATGACAACCCTAAAACATTCGATGAGCATCCAATCATGATGTAACAACATATTCAAACCAGCACAAATAATAGAAATCCTAGAAAAAATTAAGATGAAAGGGGCAAGGGACTACTAAAACAAAAAGAAGGAAGAAATCACAGCCATTGTAATTGCAATTTGGCAGAGGGTAGGTTTATGCATCCAAACAAAAAAGAAACCACTGGGGTAAAATGAATTGCCCAATCAGACGCAACAGTAAGGATAAAATTGTTATTTAATTGTCAATAAAATCCACGAGTAAGGAATAATAAATCCATAGCTATTGGCAATGATTATCGTTATCCCATGATGTTTAACAATCAACATGCTATCAGAGATAAAAGCATTTAAGACTGTTAAATCATTCTAAATATCTATCATTATCTGAATATTAAACACATTATGCAATACACATAAATCATTGTCTGATAAATTGTTTTCAACAACAATGAACGTAGTCCAGATTCTCTGTGCATAGTGTTCTAAGAATTTCCCTGTGTATTTCATGGAAGGAATGCAGGCCTAAGTACATATTGCAGTTATAAGTAAACTCACAACTATAATATCAAAATAAAGAAGTTATATAAAAAGAAAACAACATAGAATGAGGTTAAAAGCCTCACGCATCTCAGAATACCAATAAAAATGATGACTGCAGTGTGAGAATGTGAGGGCCATAAGGTAACTGATCGAAGGGATCATAGGGATTCTATCAGTCAAGGTGCGGAAAATAACATCAAGGGAGCAAGGTAATCCCAACGCCAAGGTCGTACTAAAGGACGCAAGTTAAGCAATCAACTAGGCTAAGAAAAAGGGGTTCGCTATCAATCTAAACACCCAATCCATTACAATCAATATTCATATCCAAGCATAAGTCATAATGCATTCTATTCTACTAAAATAAAAATCATACCATTTCCTTATCACCCGCTTCGAATGACTTCCCGCCCTCCAGGCCGCTCCCGCTCTCTGACCGTCAAGACCTCACCGGTACCTCCCAGCCAACGCTAGGGGTACTCTACTTCCCCCCTAGCCCCCCGAGCCACAAAGGGGCCACACACTATCTAGAGGGTACGTCTAGCTCCCATCTCTCCTCGCAAGGCCGAGCTACCACTCCTCTCCGACCTGGGAAATCCCAACTCCCACAAGTAAATCAGTCAAGTCACTATTCCGACAGTGTAACGTTACAATAACAACCGATCCCCTTCTTCCTTCTCGTCCCTTTTTTTTATAGAGTTTTGAAACTTCCATTCTTTCCCTAAATCTTATTTAATTTAAGTTTTAATAAAAATTCCTAAACATTTCTCCTTCGTACAAGTGTCACCCATCCCCCACATTCCTCCAATAATTATTTTCTTTAAATTATTAATTGTCTCATTTCCCTCACCCACCTAGAGTTACTCCTAAATTTACTCCTAAGTGTCCCTAGATTCCCTTACAGGTTTTAAAGGCTTTCCCTATTATGAAGTTGCTAATTTAGTTCAATTTAGAAGGTTCTTTAAATGCATATTCTTTACTAAGTTGAACTCCCGTTTTTTACCATAAGTTCCCCTCTTTCCCTTTTTATGTTGCCTCATTCCCTAGTTTCCTAATTTTTATATTTCCTTCTTTCCCCTTTTTATCAGAGCCAAAAATGACAATTGTCCAAGTTAACCTCTCTTTCCTTTTATTATAAATTAGTATATTTTTAAACTATCAAAAGTTAAAATAATTAATTTCTTCTTTACATTTTATATCCATCGATTTTATTTAATTTCTTA
>JZKD02S1511629.1:741077-764356 GCA_000966675.3 Picea glauca | reverse complement strand
CTCATATGTCATCTAGAAGCCCCAAAAGGTCAAAGTAGTCAAAGTGGTTTAAGAGATTTTGAAAGGTAAATAATAAAGTGAAGTGATGAGTGTATTATAATTCAAAGTGAATAAACAATAAATTATTTCAATAATAAATTTAATGGAGAAATTAGAAGTGGACCCAACCCTAAAATAAGGAAAGTAGGCCAAGTGACCTAGAATATGCTTTTAAGGAAGCTACTTGGAGAGTATAAATAAGAGGCAAGGCTCTCTCATTTGAAATACACTTGAACATATTGAATATCTATATGTGTCTTAGGTAACCAAGGATATATAAACTAGAATTCCGAGTGAAGGTGAAGAAAAGAAGGCCGAAATGCAAGGAAGGATAAATTCTTTTGATGGTGCTTTCTAAGGTATGTTATTTACAGATCATCTCACCATTTTTGCTATAACTTTGTTTCTATAATGATTAAGACCATGAAATTTATATTAATGTGAGAAAACATATCCAAGTATATGTGGTAAAAATTTCAGCTTGTGGGTCATTGTATTTTGGGAATTACACTCCGTGGAAAATAGGGTTTGTGGCCAGTCCTGAAACTAGTCAAAATCANAGGAAGCTACTTGGAGAGTATAAATAAGAGGCAAGGCTCTCTCATTTGAATCACACTTGATAATATTGAATATCTATATGTGTCTGAGGTAACCAAGGATATCTAAACCGGAATTTGAGTGAAGGTGAAGAAAAGAAGGTCGAAATGAAAGGAAGGATAAATTCTTTTTATATAATGATTCAGACTGTGAAATTTCTATGAAAGTGAGAAAACATATCCAAGTATCCATGGAAAACAATTCATCTTGTGGGTCGTTGTATTTTTGGAGTTACACTCCGTGAAAAATAGGGTTTGTGGCCAGTCCTGAAACTAGTCAAAATCAGGTGTTTCGGGTAAAAATGTCATAACTTCTTCATAACAGATCCAAATTTAGTGAGACTAAATTTGTTGGTTGGGGTAAGGTATTTAGTATGCTATGTAATAGTTTCAGATTATTTCATCAAACATTTTGTGTGGGGCACTCTCTACAAGGTCGCTCTCTAGAATGAGCCAGAATTCAACAAGGTATGCCATTTTTGCTATAACTCATTTTCTAAGAGGTTCCAAGTAGTGACACTTGGAGGAATTGTATTAAACACGTTGAAGAACATTGTTTATCAGTTTTAGATATTTATACATTATATATTCAAAGTTACGATTACTTCAAGTTAGGGTTGTTGACTAATCCAAAACTAGGCATGTGAGACTAAAGAAAAGTTTGATGAAAATGCTAGTCTCTTGTTTTTAAAGTTAAGGAAGGNTTTCCGTTTCCCTTTTTAGTAAGAAACATCCTTTAAAATACAACCTAACTTTAAAATATATTAACAACT
This sequence comes from Picea glauca, assembly GCA_000966675.3. NCBI lineage: Eukaryota > Viridiplantae > Streptophyta > Pinopsida > Pinales > Pinaceae > Picea > Picea glauca. The sequence continues at coordinate 762,948 of JZKD02S1511629.1, read as the reverse complement.
TTTATTTTCTAGAAATTTTATACACCAACATTAGCTAGGATAACGCTTTGCAATAGGTTGTAAGGAACACTCTCCAAATAATGAAAACACACAATAGTATCTTTGGATAGGGAGAGTTCAAATAGACTTGCTACATTTTGTCATGGGAAGCCCTTCTAACACAAGGGTCAATCACGAGGTTGCATTAGGGCCTACATAGTTACTCACCCTGCTTTGTTGGTATTAGTGTAGATATTGTGCATATTATTGGGGGTCACTTCATAAAAAAAATTGTGGGGACCTTCTCGAGTTGATTTCGGGCTTAGATACCTTGCCCTTGCACGTGGATCAAACTGTCGATTATTTCCCCAGTCATCATTGTCGTAATTAGTAACCTTGGTGGCCTATCTCTTTAGATTCTTTACATGAGGTGACTGTGGAGGGGCAAGTCTTCACGGTACCTAGAATCAATGTTGGCAAAACTCACTTGGGATCCTTCGAGGGTATACCCACAATTATGTGTGGGAGCTTGCACCAGGGGGTAAGTCCATTAAGAAGGTCGTCAACGTAACTTTTCCACCTGCTTTATCCCAGGCCCTTCTTGTCTTGATTTCAAAACGTTGGATTTCATCACCAACTAGTGACTTCGAAATAAGAAGATTTCTTTGTGTGTTTAATATCTATATTTTATTAATGAGTGTTGTTTGCTTCTCTAGTTGGCCATAGCTTTATTTAATTCTTTATTTGGTGCGGCCAACATCGACCCTCACCGTTCACATAAGATGCAAGGGTTACCTCCATAGGATCTAGAAGAATACACTCCTTTGCTTCCTAACTCAGAAGAAGGTTCTCCTAAAGGATAATTCAATAACGACTTAGCCTCTGAGATTGGAATTTCTACTCAATTGGAGGAACCAATACTTCTTGTAAATCCAGTATTGAGCATTGTACACGATCCACTTTTTCTCTAGATAAATTCATTGGGAGATGTTTTGGTTGAAGATTATACTAGAATACCTACTTGACCCCACACAAAGTTTGGTGTATATCATCCACTATTTCAGATTGATTCATTTAGAACTTCGGTTCATATTGCTCAAATTTTTAATCCCATCTCTTCTCCCCCTGTTCGTTCTCTTTGGAAAACCTCTTTGGGACAAGATATTTTTGAAAAAATAGGAATGAGTCATGTACACCAGAGGACCTCTAATCAACCTATGGAATCACATATGCATTTGACTTACACTTCTTATATAGTACCCTTGGATCATTTTACTATAACGACCAGTAATGTTGTCACAGTTTTAGAGGAATTGTTGGTTGGTTCTCACACAATTCTTCCTCTCCATCTCGCTAGCTCTACCATGGTCCCACAAGTTACACATGTTTCTACTGGAAGTGCGATAATCACTGGAGCTCCTATTGGAACACCACTTCCTCTTAGATAAAATCCATCACTTCCCCCTGGGTATAACTCTTTGAATACTTCCATTGCTAATCTTGTCCAAAATCCATCCGGAGGGCCTAATATTTTTGTTCCTCCTGGATATAATGTTGCTAGTAGTTTTGTTCCTACACCTGCCCAGGTTCTCTCTGGAGGGCCTAACATTCCTTCTCCACCTTCACCTAAAGGATATAGTAATCATGGCCCAAGTAGCTCCAATCAAGTTAGAGGCATAGGTCATTCTGTCGCTTCTGGTTTTCAAATTCCTGCTAGAGGCCAACCTCAAGTTGAGGGGCAACCTCAAGTTGGGGGGCCACCTCAAGTTGGGAGTCATCACCCAATTTATGGGAAAAATATCTTTGGATTACAATATCAACCTTCAAATTTTCCTTTCCAAGGAAATCAACAACCAGCTCGGGGGGAAAATCCTCAAGTTAATTCTTTTGTACCCCTTAATCCTAGGCACAGATATCCAGGTTCTATTAATCCTACCTGGGGTCAAAAGTTTTAGTCTAATGCTCCTTTCCAAGGAATCTTACTTAATCAACCAGCTCATGTTGGCTATTCGACTCAAAATCCTCCACCACCAAATTTGACATGACTCTCTAACTATCTACACATTGCTTATGGTCCTACTGGTATACCTACGGGGCTGCCTCCTCAAAACTACCAGTTTCCTCAAGTGAACAAAAAGTTATCGTTTCTTGCTACTTTGGATTTACGATATTTATCTAGGATTTTGAATGATCATATTTTTCATCCTCCTTATTTTCCAGTCATCCTGCCAAATTTCCCTCAGAAATTCTAAAGTTTGACAGTCAATCAGGTGAAGACCCAAATAATCACGTCATGAAATTCCATATTTGGTGTTCATACAACTCCTTGATGGACGACTCCATAAGATTACGTCTTTTCCAATGAAATTTTACGAGTTCGAGATCCAAATAGTATATTGAATTTCCACAAGGATTATTCAATGAATTCAACACCTTAGCTATGGATTCCTTAACGCATTACTAGTTACCAATACAATATGAGACAAGAATTAAAATTTTTGAGTTCATTTAAAAAATCCTCTTCTACTCACATTTTCGATCATATTCACGAATGGAGGAGGAGAAGACACTGAATAAAATTTCCCCTTCCTGAACAACTATTGGCTGAGTTGTTTACCAAGTCACTCATTGGTCCTGTATCATGTGACGTTTCCATGGGTGGTTTTGTCACTGAAGAGCAGTCGATTAGTCATTCTCAATACTTGGATCTCATTTATTCACAAACGGGCACACTATATGATTTGATCCCTGATTCTCATCGCTCGTCTACAAATCCAACCCCAACACCTCTAGTAGATTCTCATGCTAATGATGGCATGATTAACACTTTTTATGCTGAGACTCAGTCTAAAAAATCTAGTCATTCCAATCCCAAGTCTACTACTGCTAATGTACAAAATACTCCTCCTCTGAATCCTTCTCTCGGTAAAAATTCTAAGGTTAATTCGCTTCAATCTACACCTACCGGTAAAAATCAAAATAAAAATGAAGGGAAGGGTAAGAACAAAGAGGACAAAAATAATAATCAACAATCCGATAATCCCAAGACTTAGCCTGTTGATGAAAAAGACAAGAAAAAACCTCATTATCCTTTCCTTATCTTTGGTGAGGATCATTATATGAAATATTTTCCACGACGTGCTAAGGTTACTAAGTTCCTGCAAGGGACCGAGACACCTCCTACACTCGTTGTTTTGTCACAACTGTTTCCTTCTCAGCAGCAGGCCCAATTGGTCATTCATGACCAACCTTCTCCCTCTACCACATCTTATGTACTTATGTGTACTGGTGAATCCAAGAAGAATGAAGTTGGAGTCATTACTCGAGCCAAAGATTATTATCCTTCAAAAGAGAAATTTGATGATTCACCAGCTCCATTAGTCCAACCTCCTCCATTGAATTCACCTCCCAATGGTCATTTTCATCTCAAACGATCGAGTCTAGATACAATTCTTCATTATCCTCCTAAGGAAATTTCTCGTAAGTCATTGTTTAATCCTCACGCACATGCTACTCAAAAATACAGTATTGTAGAAGACCTTGCGCAGGCACCCTCTACGATGTTGGCTCTCGAATTTCTTCAAATTTGTCCTATGCAATGGAAGGCGTTGTTAAAGGATATTGGTGGAATTGATCCTACCGATACGAACTTGATAATATTTGACTCGGAAGATAATATTCCAAGGCTTCCTCCTCAATTAGCATTTCAAATACAAGTTGTTGTGGAAAATAATAATATTTGTCGAACCATTATTGATGAAGCAACCTCAAATTGCGTCTTGTCCATCACTTGTTGGAAATCCATTGGCTCTCCTGCCCTTACCAACTCCTACAATACTCTAAAATATTTTAATGGTACAAGGTTTAAACATTATGGTGTTATTACTTCATTGTCTATTATGTTAGAAGGAAAAGCGATTACTATTGAGGTTGAGGTTTTTGATGCACCTCTCGATTACAACCTTCTACTTGGACGTAGCTAGATTGATTCCATGTGTGTTGTTGTTTCTACTCTTTTCCATGTGCTACGTTTCCTGCACCAAGGAAATATTTTTGCAATTGATCAACTCGCCTTCTTTAACTTTGATTCATGTACTAGTAACATACCTTTCATTGTGAAAACACCTCCTGGTTATGAGAATGTCGGTGTGGGTCTTCTAAAAGATTCATCGTTAATGGGTACATTCCCCATTCCCCCACTTGATATTCCTCCTCCTTTTTTCACTTCGATTAACATGATATCAACCATTGTTGGTGAAATCCGTGAGTATTATGACCCTTAGATAGTGCCTAGCTCTGATGAATGTCTTCGTTATGGTGACTGAATGACTTTAAGTCTGGTAGAATTGGCCTATCAATCTATTCAATCAAAAACTCCTTCTCCTCATTCTCTCTTAGATACATCTCTTGATCTATTTGACGTGGTATTTACCACCAATGAGATGATAATGATAGTTATTTCCATGGAAGATACCCCATGATACGATGGGCATCATCGTTCTATCCTTTTGATGGAACCCAAGACTTTAGAGAGTTATCAACTGATTTTGAATCCGTTTACTGTTGTTACTATTTCCTCTATTCCCGAACCAATACATGATGTTTTGTATGAAGGGAACTTGGGTAAAATTTCACCTACCATCCCTCTTGATATATCAATTAAACCCAGAGTCATGGAAAATATTCACATCGGTGCCTCATGTTTTGTTGATGAGATCTAAATTTACAAAGCTCTTTTCCAAGAATTATGTGACGTTTTTTCCTGGAGTTACAAAGAGATGTCTGGAATTGATATATATATTGTTGTACATGATATTAAGACTTATCCAGACACTAAACCCATTAGATAGAGACTTCTCCCAGTACATCCACACAAATTTTCTTCTATTAAACTCAAAGTTGAAAAACTTCTTAAAGTTGTTTTTGTCTATCCTGTGGCTTTGACTGATTGGGTGTCCAATCTTGTTCCAGTTACGAAGAATCAAGGAATGATCCGTGTTTGTGTAGATTATAGGGATATCAACAAGGCTTGTCCCAAAGACAATTATCCAACCCCTTTCATTGACCATATCGTTGACAACTATGCTGGGAGTGAAATATTCTCTTTGATGGATGGTTTCTTTGGCTATAATCAAATCAATATTTTACCTATGGATCAACATAAGATTTCTTTTATTTTCCCTTGGGGAACCTTCAAATACCGGAAACTACCTTTTGGTCTCAAGAATGCCAACGCAACTTTTCAACGCACTATGTATTATGATTTTCATGATATTAAGTACATTGTACAATCTTATCTAGATGACTTACCGACACATTACATGTGTCGTCAAGATCGCCTGACACATTTAAAATCTATTTTCCTACACCGTCGCTATTATCGCATAAGATTGAATTCACATAAATGTGTTTTTGTGTGGAGTCTAGATGATTTCTTGGTTTTATCGTGTCTACACATGGGATTAGGGAATACCCTCTAAGGGTTGAAGCATTCTCAACTTTCCTCCTACTTCTACACTACACCAACTCCAACATTTGCAAGGGAAGGGAATTTTTTTACGTCGATTCATCCCCAATTATGTTTAATTAACAAAAGATTTTACTTGACTTATTAAAAAGGGTCATGATTTTGTATCGGATGAGACTTCCAACAGAGCCTTTGAATCTTTTAAACTTAACTTAACCCGTACACCACTCTTATTTCCACCCGATTATAGTCGAGATTATTTCCTATACTTAGTTTCTTCAGACTCTACCATCGCTATGGTTCTAGTCCAAGAGGATGATTCACATGATTCACATGTTATATACTATTTAAGTCAGAGTCTCACGACCACTGAAACTGGATATCTGCATGTGGAGAAATTGGCCTTGGTAGTTGTTCAAGTTGTACATTGTTTTCTTCATTACGTCTTATTGTGCAAAACCACAGTCTTTTCCAATTGCAACCCCATGCAAAAAATCCTTACTCGACAATTGTTGGGAGGGAAATAATCTAAATGGATATTTATTCTCCATGAGTTTGATTTGGAGTTTGAGCGAGCCAAGTCAAATAAGTCTTTGGTTTTTGTCGAGTTGATATGTGACCTTCCCTCCATTGAGACAAAAACCATGGCATAAGATTCCTTTCCTGATGAGTCTCTCTTTTTTATCAGTTCTAATGACATATGGTATGGAGAAATTATCATTTATTTTGAACCCCAAACTTTCTGGCCCAATCTTTCTAGTGTCGATCGTCGTCGCATTCGGTATCAAACCCATAAATTTATTAGTTTTGGTGATACCCTTTACCACCATGGTATTGATTCCCTTTTTAGACGATGTCTAACCTGCAATGAAGCTGAGAAAGATTTGAATGAATATAATTCTAGAGCATGTAGCGGTCATATGTCTGGGTATGCCACTGACAAAAAGATCTTACAAGTTGGTTACTTATGGCCTTCATTGTTTAAGGATTGCATTACTGTCGTCCAGAAATGCCACGCTTCTCAAACATATAACAATAAGATCTAATCGCATTCTCCTCCTTACCCTGTAGTTTATGTTGGTCCATTCGCTAAATGGGGCATTGAATTCATGACATGTAACCCTCACTTGGCCGAGGGGCATAGATACATCATCGTAGCCATGGATTATTTCACTAAATGGGCTGAGGTGATGCCTACATTTGATAATAATGGGGAAACTGCAACATTGTTCATATTCAATCACATCATTACTATATTTGGTGTCCCTCAAGCCATTGTTACTTACCATGGTAGTCATTTTTGCAATTTCATGATGTATGAAGTTACAGAGAAGTTGGGTCTTCGACATGAAAACTAAACACCTTACTATCCACAGGCCAATGGCGAGGTTGAATAAATCAACACATTTCTCACTACTATGCTTCGATGGATGGTAGGAAGTCACAAGTCAAGATGGCACACAATTATTTTCTCAACATTATGGGCCTATCATACATCCCTTAAATTTTCCACAGGGTTCACACCTTTCCAGATAGTATATGATATCGAAGATATTCTGTCGATTGAATGTGAAATCCCATATTTGAAACTAGCTATCAAACGTCTCCCTAATACCTCAGCTGAAGAGGAACATCTCTTATATTTGATGCAATTAGATGAGACTCGCCGTGATGCTGCCTTAGTCATTGAAACTCAGAATAAGCATGTCAAATCTCAATATGACAATCATGTCAAACCACTTGTTTTTTATGAGGGTGATTTAGTTCTTCTTTACGCACAAGATCGTGATTTATTAGGGGATGGTAAATTCAAGCCCATGTGGCGTGGCCCTTATATCGTGAAACAAATTTTGGATAAAGGGGATTATGAGTTGGTATATTATGATGGAATTTATTTGAGTGAACCCAAAAATGGGATTTACTTGAAGAAGTACTATGCTTAAACTATTATTGCATGAGTTCTTTATATTTTTAGTTTATCATACTCTAGTGTGATTTTTTTGTTTTTTGGTTCGTCCTTTCAGGTGCTTACCTTGCATTTTTCTTGGTTTCCATAGGTTAGTGTCTTCGCTACCCTATATCGACTTTGTTGATGGTGCTAGGCATAGTACGCAAAACCTAGTGTCTACTCCATGGGAAATCTATGCACCTACGGATGGGTTGATCAATCTACATGGTGTTTTCCTTAGTCGTGCAACTAATAATATCTTGAAATACAATGAAATTATAGAATTATTAACTGACACCATTTCACTTGGAATCTGTCATCTCATTGTACGACTTGATTCACAGTTAGTAGTGTTGCAATTGAGTAACATTTATTCCATCTGAAGTCCTACTTTGTTACGGGTATACTTAAGAATTCACCTCTTGGAAAGACATTTTGATTATATTGAGTATCAACATATTCTTAGATTTATAAATACATTGACATATGCATTGGATAATTATGTATTAGACAAAAAATTGTGACATTTATAAGCCCAATCACACATTTTAAAAAGACAAGTCAGTAGGAACTTTATATTAATACGACAAAAAGTTACAAAAAGTCTTTGTCCAAGGACCAAAATATCAAAATAGTGAAGCTCATGGATTCATGTACAAAATAATCAAGGATGTTGTTCGTTGTAACAAACAACTGCCCATGCTAATCTATGGAGTAGTCGACCAATAGATGTCGATACACCAACTATATGGTGTTGATAGTGCCAAGGAAGTTCGTCCACCGTGGCATCAGGGATGTTCATGGCTAACCCCTCTATATTATGCTCGATTGATTCGAGATCCACAACAACCACTCCTTCCATGAAACCTATCTCTCATTGCCTATAAATGGGAGAAGATCCTGGAGGACGATAGATTGCCACATCTACATTATTGAGAGAACTTGATTAATCTTGGATAAATGAAAAAAACATTTTATATAATTAAAATATCAAAAAAATCATATAATGAAAATTTCTTTCTTATCTATGTCTCCCCACTAAGATACCTCAGGAAGAGCTAAGTTAGGATCCCCACAGAAGTCTGTCCCTACATAAGCATAGTCCTCCACCATGATTATATGATTTCTCATCCATTGGAAGAAAACCTCATCATATTTGACGATAGGCACACCACCGTGACGAGCCATTAAGTCTACCCATATTTTCATCTGTGGATATTGTGGATCGGGTATGCCCTAATCCACCTATAGACATAAGATGGGGACCCTCTCCAAGATACTAAAAATAGATCCAAAAACAAACTATTTCAACTGACCATTAGGAAACTTTGTCAGTTTCTTTTTCATTATCTTCAAGACACCCTCGCACCATTTGAATACCCCGGGCTCCATGCACTCTATGGCATACTAAAAGTGGCTTTGAAAATCCATCAGGGGAGCCACACTCCCTGCCATCCGAATAATGGTATAAAGGATGGTTCACAATGTTAGATATTGAACATCTCTAATGGAAACCTTGCCACTATGTTTTTCCGTACCTGTCACACAATGGCGTGAAACATAGTAATCCATGGGTTCTCCTCCACTCATGCTTCCCGTGAGTGATGCCTGAGAGCCTTAGCAATATAACCCCGTCAGAAAGTAAATATAATCTATATCCAAGGTGAATGTATGAACACCCATGTGAAAGGATTATTTGTTTACATCCCACACGTGGACCAAATACACTTGCAATCTTAGTTGGGATCTCTTTGCCCTGGATTTTGAATAATTTGAGTAAACCACACTCACAGAGTGCCATAACTGTGCTCAGTTCATTTTTGACAAAATAGTCTTCTTCCTCATGCTCCCATTATCTCCACTCGAGCATTTTGACTAAGGAAAACCTACCAAGTAACATCAAAAGAGGATTAGAATCATAACAAATCAATTCTGGAATTTTTCCGAACTCATTTCATATTTTCAAAAATTGAATTGTGGTCGTCATAGAGAATTTCTTTTATGTAGAGAGACGTCATCACAACTTGTCTTAGGGTCCCCCGCGATGATGTCATATCATCACATTTCACAATACTGTGGGCCTGCGACAATCTCAAAGCACAGGTAGCCCCAAAAAATTGACCTAAAATCAAACTTTAACTAATAAAAATGAAATTTTAAACCATGAAAAGATAAAGGAGGAGGAAACTACCTTTTTGATGGAAGTATTTTGCGAGATGGTCCACCGAGCGCTCCAAAATCAACAATTGAAATTTGGGTGAAAAAGAGGGTTTTGGGCACTACTTGGGTAAAATTGCAAAGTGAAATGGTAAATGCATTGTTTTGACCTAATTAATTACTTTTTACCATATTTTATTGCAAAATTAAATTATTTTTTATATTTTACCTGTTCCCTAAAGTCTAACCAACTTTGCAAAGTGTTTTCTATTACAGATTGAAAGATCTAAGGACAAGACGTTTGAGAGGGGTCCACCATTTTTTATTGCTTTTGTGTGTTTTTCTTATGTACAGATGCTTTTAGTTTTTTTTAGGAAAAAATCTGAGCACAGTATTAATTCTTTCTCATGCTCGTGAAACCATGAGAATTCAATCGAGTAATCCTTTATCATTTTTTCGAAATCGCATTGGTAATATGAAAAATGAAACCTATTCAATATCCTTTAAGCTCTTTTCAAGCTCCCTAAACATGAAAATATAGTAGAGAGACATTTTTATTTTCACGCTTGTAAAAGTATTTGAAGAATTTTTTTTATGAGCGGTAGATTATATATTTTTTGGTGTCGTTAGACTAACTTACGAAAAAATACATTATGTAGTTCTCTTTAAGTGTTTTTCAGACTCTCTAAAAATGAAAAACCCCTTAGTTTTCTTTCTTTGGAATTGTAAAACAAACATTGAAAGACCAATATGGGATCAAACCACTCCTTCTTAGGGTTCGTTAAACATACTCTAAGGGCCTTATCTAAAGGATTAGATTATATTACAAGCATATGCTATCATCCTCAAGCTTCCGTAAAAATAAAGAGGTACTCGCTAGAAATGGTGGGGGAAAATTGGGAAAGAAATGTGTCTCTTTATTTTTGTTATTGACAGTAAAGTCACTCTTAAATATGACACCCCCCTTTATCATTGTATCTAAGTTGGGAAATCCATTAGTCTCTCATTTGACCATCCACAAGTCCATATGTTGGTCATATTTGAGTCAATGTTTCCAAGAGAACTGTCATGTCGTTCATATGTTCAAGAGAGGTCCAACCTAAACAAGCCTTCTATCGAGTCGACCATCTGCAATTATAAATTGTTTACCATGTCGACCTTCCCCGATTCAATCCCGAATCACTTCATACTCTAATCTACTTCAAATTTTTTACATATTTCATGTCATTGATGGGGGGATACATTAAGGCCCTTCTATGACGATTCTTTTCCTGTCGACTTCAACTCATTTTATGGGAACAAGACTTAGAAATCACATTAGTACCTTGGATCATGCATGCCTCAATGGAAGGTTTCTTTGCTTTCAATAGCGGGTTCACATCATTGACCCTTGATTGGAATATTCCATCGAGTGTTTGACTTGAACTCATTCATTCACATTCGTTAGATTGTACTAGAGTACCTTGGGAGTCATTTACATCAATGGTGATTTCCCTCGCACTTGTTAACGATTTTCATTTATGAACGGTAATGAAGTGGTTTCTACCATGTTTGACTTCAACACTTGTAATCACATGGCTAGATTCATACTTGGAGACGATCGAAATGAAGACCTTGGATCTCATCATATTAGTCCACATTGCGACAGAGTAGTCATAAGTTTGTACTGACACATAGATCCACTATGTATGCCTCATGGCTATGTCTGAATTTGAATTCTTTAAGCGCATGGATCCACATTGTATTTCTGGTTGCTATGGTAAATCATGATGACATGGATCCCCAATGTATCTTTAGTGGCCATGACTCACTTGACACTTGTGATTAGAGTCACTTGTAGTCTGAATATTGGAATACCTACCTATAATATTCTAGAGATAAAAAAAGTATACAAAACATAAATATTAGCTAGAAATGGAAGATGAACAATAATATAATCATAACAACACCACAATAATACCAAAATGATACCAGTAGAACACCATAAAGAGCACTTCGATTACTGAGAGCAATGTTCACTTGCCTCTTTGAGGGGGAAACCTCCAATAGAGAAGAGCTCTATTACAAGAATATCCAAGACAAAACTTCTCATACCCTCGACTCCTATTTATACTAAATATGTCTATCAAAATAAAAATCTAGAAGAAGATCCTTCTAGAAGCAGAAGATTCTATTAGGTCTTCTTACATTGGACTTATTCTTCATTATTTCTAGGCCTTATTAATATTGACCTTTATTACATGAAAATACATTATTCTACCTACGTGAGGGATTAGGTCCCTAAAATGTCCTCCCCATTAAAAATATCCTTTTCCTCGGGGCTTGAGATGAGGAAATTGCTGCAGAATAGTAGTTGGTTCCCAAGTGGCATATGTTGGAGTTGTATATTTCCACTAGACTAACACTTCCTTGATGGGACGTTGAGGCAGACAATGCTCACACTAGTCCAAAGTTGCTTGTGGCTATAGCCAAATGGATCCTTCTTCGTCCAACTCGAGAAGGTCGGTTTTATTTTTCCACTTAGTTCCAATCACCTTCTTTAAGCAACAAACATGAAAAATAGGATGGAGCTTAGAATGACTAGGAAAAGCTAACTGATAGGCCACCTACCCCAAACGCTTGAGAACTGTATAAGGACAATAAAATTTGGGTGCCAGTTTCTGAAAATGGTCAACCTTGAGGGAAGTTTTCTTGTAAGGTTGCAGTCGAAGAAATACCTGATCCCCTTCTACAAATTGACATTCAGAGCGACCTTGATCTGCTTGTTACTTCATGTGATTTTGGGCCATGACCAAATTCTCTCTGAGGGTACAGAGAATAGCCTCTCGAACTGTAAGCATTTGGTCAGCTTCCTGGACCTTCAAGACACCTGGAAAATATGAGAGAATTGAAGGTGGCTTTTGTCCATATACCGCTTCAAAAGGAGTCATGCGGGTAGCTATATGGTGAGAAGTGTTGTACCACCATTCAACTAGTGGTAACCATTGACCCACTAATTTTTCCTTTCCGATGAAAAACACCTCAAATATGTTTCCAAACACTTGTTGACCACTTCAGTTTGACCATCAGTCTGGGGATGATAAGCTATGCTAAGATGTAATTGGGTGCCTTGGAGCTTGAACATTTATTTCCAAAAAATTGTTGGTGAAAGTTGAGTCACGATCAGAAACAATAGAATGCGGCATGCCATGAAGCTTGAAGACCTAATCCATGAAAAGTTGAGCCATAGTGGAGGCTATAAATGAGTTTTTAAGAGCACAAAAATGAGAATACTTGGAAATATTATCAACTACCACCATGATGACTGATTTATTTCCCGATTTAGGCAAGCCTACAATAAAATACATAGAGATATCCCACCAAATAGCAGGTGGAATCGAAAGAAGTTGTAGTGTGCCAGGAGATTTGACTGTTTCACCCTTACTGTATTGACACACATCATAGTCAGCCACAAATTTACCAACTTCTTATTTCATACCATCCCAGAAAAAAGAACGTTTGACCCGGTCATAGGTTTTGGTAAACCCTGAGTGCCCAGTTGTGGGTGTAGAATGAAGCTCAGAAAGTACTGTGGTTTTAAGTTATGACTCAGTACTTAAATAAAAATTACCTTTGTATTGAAGCTCATCATTGAGCCAAGAGTACCTTGAGGATATTGGATAATTGGACTACAATTGTTGTAAAATATGCGAACTTTTGGAATCTTGTGACCATTCCTGATGAACATCTTGGAGCCAATCTAGTACAATGAAGGAGAGAGAAAAAAAGGGACCCTTCATCTTCATATTTTTTGGAAAGTGCATCAGCAATCACATTGTCTTTCCCTTTCTTATAAATGATCTCATAATCATATCCAAAAATATTAGTCACCCATTTTTGTTTCTCGGGGGAGGAAAGACGTTGTTCTAGAAAATACTTGAGACTTTGATTATTTGTTTTAATTTGGAAGAATTTCCCCAATAGATAAGGGCGCCAAAGATCCACGACATGCAGAATAGCCAACATTTCCTTTTCATAGATTGGTTTTCCCAAATTTTTCTGTGACAATTGTTTTCTAGTAAAGGCCAAAGGCCGACCCTCTTGCATAAGGAAAACACCAATTCATTTCTCGGAAGCATCACATTCTAGGACAAAGGTCTTTGTGAAATCAAGAAGGGCAAGGAATAGAGTGGTGCACATATCCACATTGAAGGTTTGAAAATCCTGAGAAACTGATGGAGTCCAAGTGAAAGAATTATTTTTAAGGAGAGCAATGAGAGGTGCCACAATATTTCCATAATTCTTAAAAAAATTGTGATAATAACTTGTTAAACCAAGAAATCCACGCAAGCTTTTAAGATTATTTCGGTGAGACCAATCTTTCATAGCTTCAATATTTTTAGGATCCACCTTAACACCGGCCTTGCCAACATTGTGACCCAAGACTCGACTTCCGAGGCACAAAAAGAACATTTAGATTGTCTGAGGAAAAGTTGGTTCTCCGAGAGTAGATGGAGAATTTGATCCACATGGGAAAGATGAGATTTCCATAGATGAGAATATCATCAAAGAAAAATAAGACAAAATGAAGGAGAAAAGGATGGAAGACATGATTCATGAGGCTTTGGAAGGTGGAAGGGGAATTACACCAACAAAAGGGCATGACCAAAAACTCATAGTGACCCACGTGAGTTCAAAAGCCAGTCTTGGGCATGTCAGCTTCTTGCATACATATCTTGTGGTAGCCAGAATGTAGATCAATTTTAGTGAAGTACTAAGCACCACTCATCTCATCCAAGAGATCATCAATGACAGGAATGGGGAAATTGTCCTTGATGGTGAGCTTATTGAGGGCACAAAAGTCAGGACACATGTGCCAAGTACCTTCTTTCTTAAGTACCATGACCACAGGGGAATATTAAGGGCTGGTACTGGGGTGGATAACACCCGCTTGGAGAAATTCCTACACTAGTTTCTCAATTTCATTATTTTGGGCAAAGGGGTGGCGATAAGGGCGAACATTTGGAGGAAGATTGCCAGGAACAAGGGGAATGGAATGATCATAAACACCACGAGAAGGAGGAAGGCCTTTAGGGGTGGAAAAAATATATTGATGTTTGGAAAGGATAGCTTGGAGTTCAGGATGCACAGACGATGTCTCAATGGCTTGAATATAATGGAGTTGAGAAGTGATACTTGAGTGACCTTTATTGAGTATATTTTCCATACGATGGGAACTAATGATCTCAGGAGAACTAGATGTCAGACCTTGGATTTGATAATTTTGTCCATCCTGTTGGAAATGCATGCATAATTCCTTAAAATCCATAAGAATGAGACCCAAAGTGCATAACCATTCAACACCTAGCACAATGTCACAACCTCCCATGCCAATGGAAAACATATGATATTTCAGTTGGTAATGTCCAATTTGAAGACAAACATTTTCTCACCGCCAACCACATTTCATGGACCCACCATTGGCTATCATGATTTGAAAATTATTGACAACACAAATATAGAAATTGGTTTC
Source organism: Picea glauca (assembly GCA_000966675.3). Lineage (NCBI taxonomy): Eukaryota > Viridiplantae > Streptophyta > Pinopsida > Pinales > Pinaceae > Picea > Picea glauca. Next base: position 747,885 of record JZKD02S1511629.1, on the reverse strand, counting down.
CTGGGCAATGCGACAATGAATACAATTGTGGGTGCTACCACTGTCAACAAGGATGATGACCTTCCTGTGCTTAATGTATCCAATGAGCTTGAGAGTTTGGGGGACCGAGAAGCCAGTGAGGGCATGCAAGGAAATAAGTGGGTCAACTTTAGGTGTGTTAGAAGGCTCTTGGGTGGCATCGAGAAGGGAGGGTTCTTCAACAAGGGGAACTGTCACATCCTCTTCAAGAACATCTTCTGAGATGGCCATAAATAGTTTTTTTTTCCTTACACGTGTGCCCCCAAAAATATTTTTCATAACAATTATAGAAAATACCCTTCAGTTGGTGTTCAACCATTTAGGCCCTAGTTAGTTTTTGTACCTTGAGGGGAGTAACAGGGGGGTTAGGATTAGTGGGTCGAGGGCAAGTAACAAAAGGGGTTTTGTGTTCTGGGAAAAAACAACTTGTTGAGCCTCTTTAGCACATTGAGTAGCTCCCAACCAAGTGTGAGGGCGGGCCATGAGAACATGGGATATAATTTCATCCTTAAGAACACTAATAATGCATTCATGGAAGAACGCATCTGACATTCTCTCTGTTCGAAAGGACAAATTCTCAAAAGCAATGATGAAGTATTGCATTGTGCCTGATTGTTTCAACTTGGTCAAAGGACCTAGATAGTGGGTATTAGTATCAAAGCGGGCATAGATCTCAGCAACAAACTACATCCAGGAAATATGCCCCTAACGTGAATTTTTTCGCCATCGCCACCATTGCTAGTGTTCAAGATCTAGATAGAGGAAAGAATAGTGAAGTTTGGCCAACTCGTCAGTAATACCATGCAGAGAAAAATAATGTTCCATTTGAGTGAGCCAACCTATAGGATGGAAACCATCAAATTTATTGAAATCTACACTGGGAAGATGGGGTTCACAATGAAAGGAGTTGGAGTGAAAATGTGGAGACTGAGAGGAATCAACAACCTCGGGTTGTGTTGATGAAGAAAGACCTATAGGGATGTTCAACAATTGATTGAAAATGGACTGGAGGGAGGTCAATTGGGTTGTGAGGTTGGATTCCAAGGTGTTAATGCGAGAATTGGTGGAGTCTAGCTGAGATGTGAGATGTTTGATGGAGACATGGGATTGATTGATGAAATTTTGGATATCTTGGTTGCGAGTGGTGGCCATTTGTTGAGGGGAAGTGCGGGTAAGGAAACAATGGGTGGGTGGGACCAAAAAAAAAATATTTAGAAGTGAGAGGTACCACGATGATCAATGCTTGCAGGGAAATATAATGGGATAGGTGGAAAAATAGGGAAACTGGGAAGGGGACAGGTCCACTGAAATAGAAAGGACTAAAAATGAAGGGTATGACTACGATCAGGGATAAAAGGGGAATCCAATGGTATAGGTCCCAAATAAGTGTGTTGGCGGGACTAGTATACTCGGTTTTTTTACTCCTGTGGATTTATACTCCGGCCTGAAGAATATTGTAGTAATGAAATGCCCAATTGCTTAATAGGAAGAAATATGTAGTAATTTTGCAGCCAGAATGCAGAAGATACTATAGCATGACAATAGATCTTATTGGTTCTATTTTTGTTTCCTTCCCAAGGATTCAAGGGTTCTACGGACAAGGGTTTGCCCTGTGCTATAGCTCTTTGCTATAGCTCTCTGATATATGTGCGGGGTCCAACAATAGTACTCGGCCCAATATCTCAGGGCACCAACTAAGGAGGCTAGACCGTGCCCTTAGCTGTACTACTCGACTACCCAGGTACTAGAGAGTATCTTCCTGAGTGTTTTTCTCGGTGACACTATAGAATTCAGGTGACCAATTGGTTTATCTATGGAGGGCTTCAGGAGATCTAGGCCAATCCATATACATGTGATGTTTGATGTGCTACCACTCAAAGGGGTACCAACGAGGGTTACAAGGGTGGACAACATATGTGCGATTAAGTACCACTTGTATTTCCTATGTGTATGAATCCATGAATGCGGGTTTATGTGTGTAACGACAAATCTTTGTAGCTTAAATACATTGGAATACGTCTCTACCCTGAAAAAATTTAACCCACAATTTTCTGCAGAGGAAGGTTCTCTTATACCACTTGTAATATTCCAAATATAAAAAAAGTATGCAGAACTTAAATACTATCTAGAAATGGAAGATCAGCAATAATATAGTTAGAACAACACCACAATAATACCAAAATGATACCAGTAGAACACCAGAAAGAGAACTTTGATTACTGAGAGAAATGTTCACTTTCGTCTTCAATGGGGCAACCTCCAGCAGAGCTAAGATCTATTACGATAATATCCAAGACAAAACTTCTCATACCCTTGATTCCTATTTATACTAAATATGTCTATCAAAAGAACAATCTAGAGGAAGATCCTTCTAGAATAGGAAGCTTATATTAGGTCTTCTTACATTGGACTTATTCTTCCTTATTGCTAGGCCTTATTAATATTGACCTTTATTAAATGGAAATATATTATTCTACCTACGTGAAGGGTTAGGTCCCTAACACTACCTCAGAATATGGTATATTATTATGCATATGCTTGATTGTTTTGTAGGTTCTCGATCGATGTGCTCCTTACTTACAACACACACAATCTACAAAGTATTTCATTTGTCAAAGGTTCCAACTTCAAACTTTGGGGGGCATTCTGTTACACATTATTTTGGTCACCCCAGTGATCAACTAACGACATATGCATAACTCACTTCCATGTTCCCTGAAAGCATTAAAAGAGACTTCTCCATGAGAAACGTGGTTTTCCTTTGCTTCCTTAAAAACTAGGACAAGGGAGGTCGTCGCACCCTTCTCTATACTTTGGGTGCAACTATGCTTGATCATCACACACTGCACCAAATATGGACTGCAATGTCATCGCATGTTGCTTGTGCATAGGGTGTGACGATGCCTAAACAAGGGAAAAGTCAAAATTCACGAATGTTCTAGAAGGGAATCTTCTAGAAGAGAATCTTATAGAAGATGAGGTGGCCTCCGATCATTTTGGATCTTACGCACTTCTCTGATTTAGTGGGATCATCCTAATCTCCTCATACATCTCTCTTTCACCCTATATAAATAGGGATATCTTATGGAAAAGGCTAAGGTTTGCAAAGGCTTGCATGTGTATGAAGAGTTATGTTATAAATTATACTGGAGATAACATTGCTTTAGCTTTCTAGGTCAAATTGTGGATCTTCTTCATCAAAGGCTTTGGAGAAAATATGTGTGTGTTGGAGAAAAGAGATATTGAAAGGGACCTTGCAACATCAAGGCATGGGTTGTATTCTCCACTTTCCATTTAATATAATGCAACAATACATTTCTTCCCTATAAAGGTGTCCTTGATTTTATTATATAACTCCTTGATCTTATACATAGAATTCATTGACATATATGTATTTTTTTTTTGTCTCTATGTTGGTTTGTTATTCTTAAACAAGTTCACCATCCCGAAAATCCAAATATGGAGTGACAATGACAACACTAGGGAGGATCAAGCGTCATTTAAAAGGTATGTCACTTGTCCCTCTCTGAACTATTTTATATGACAATGAAGTCTAAGGTGAAGTTTATATTATATCTTGTTTTGCTCTAGCTTCCTATGGAAGTTAGGGAGATTAGTTTGTGTCTGCACTTACCGATTTGTTTGATAACATTGGTGCATGATTATGTAGTCTTGTCAATCAACTAGCATGATGTAATCTATTTTCAATTTTATTTTCTGTGAGTTAGTTTTTAGATATATATTTTTTGTGTGAATAATGTATGCAAAATGCATGAACTATTTTCCAAAATAAATTGTTGTAAGCATTCAATCAAGAGTAGAAATTGTTTTTTCTATGAGGCTATGAACTCATTTAATTAGGTGTTACATACTCTATTGTTATTTAGATTAATGTTGATCACTAGTGAACACCTATTTTGTGTGAAACGACCTCAATAATAATTTCCTTTTTTTTATGCATGGAATGTAAGAGTGATTATATTATATTGTGGTTTTACCATCTTCTATATTTTATATGGTGTTGTTTTGTTGTAGTTGAATGATTATCTAGTCCAGAGATAGGCCTTCATATATTCTTCAAGGGGAAGAGGAAGTGCTCGAATGTCTAATATGGTTTGGTGAATTGTTGGATCTGTCTAATACAACCTCCAACCATATCTCTTTATTTATTATATTATATGCCTATGATTTGCCCAAATCCTCTAGTTCCAAAGTCTCATTTTCCTTTGTCAAAATACAAAGAAAATCATTGTTCCTCTTTGTAAAAATACAAAGAAAAAGAACAATGGTTCTCTTTGCTACATATTGTTTAGTGGGGGGCTATCTAAATCATCTAGGTGAAGAAAATGTAAATATTGAGAAATATAAGGAAATTGTTTTTGAGAAAAGACCATAAAATCTCTAGCATATCCTCTTAGTAATTATAAATATTAATACACATTATTTATTGAAAATTGAAAAAGGTTTCAAGAGAAGAGTGCTCGACATTCTCCAAGACGCACTAAGAAAACCCAGACTCAACTCATGAGGCCCATTGGAGAGAGATGAATACAACCAACAAATGTAAGCAACTTGGGTTTTAATATTTTGGTCTGAGGGTTTTATGTTTTATTATATATGTTCAATTATACATAAAAGTATCTATAATATGGAAATACCTAAATCTCTAAAAATGTCCACACCTAGAGTTAATTTTACCTTCTCTATAATTAAATAATTCTACATGTTCTATAATTAAATAATTCATATACAAACACACACACACACACTCGCTTTTGATAGAAGAATAATACCCCTAATCATCAAGAAACTAAACTATAGAAAAAATTATGCTAACACAATAGGAAATATGTGTGACTGCTTTTAAAAAAAATAATTGATTTTAACAATATCTAAAATAGGCATGGAATTCTCTATAAAATTATAAGCAAAATTGAAATAAAAGGAGGGACATAATAAAATAAAAAATAATTGTAATACAAGGAGAGAAATAATTCCACCAAACAAGCATTTTGGATACTAGATAGAAGAAAGCAAGCATTTTGGATGAACAAACGAAAACATACCCAAAAGTACTTTTCAATATTTAGCTCAATTAATATGCAATACACAATGCACTCAAGTAACCTGCAATACATGATGCAATATTCTCAATTACTCTGCAATACAGGGTTCTAGGTAGTTTCATATTTTATTTATTTATAAAGAACCTTGTCGTTGAAGCATGCTAGTGAAAACAACACCTGGAAAACAAAATAGGTGAAAACCACAGAATAATTAATAATTAATTTAAATTTCAAACAAACCTTCACCGGACTTCGAGATATCCTAGACACCTGGGATGCTTACCTAGAAACATAGGAGAGAATGAAGTAGACGTATTTAATGGGACAAGGAAACTATTTATGTTGATGCATGAATTTCAATGAAAAAGAATTAAAAGTTATTTATGTTGAATTTGTATAAAATTAATTTCACTTAATGATTAATTTAAACTTTTTTAGAGAAATATAAAATTAATTTCACTTAATGATTAATTTAAAGTCTTTAGTTTGTTGGATTACTGAGAGGGGGGGTGAATTAGTAATAGAGCAATTTAATCCTTTTTCACCAAAAATGCAAGTGTTATATCAATGTAGAATTATCATCCAATAATTACAGAGTAAATGAACAAATGAGAAATCACACACATACACAATACACCCATTTTTTTACGTGGAAACCCAAAGCAGGAGAAAACCACATAATGATTTTTCTTATATGTCTCTAAGAATTACATTCATTGGAAGAACCAACTCCCTTTGTTTTCCAGCTACAACTGGAAGGAGGCTCCAACCCCCTAGTTTTTCAGGCTACTACCTGAGGGAAGCTCCAACTCCCCAATCATCTGTCTACAATAAGAAGGAGGTTGCAACCCCCTATGTTCTCCATCTACAACCGGAAGGTGGCTACAACCAAATTTCCTTGCCTCGTCCAATTGCCCTGAAATGTAAATGCCAAATGTAGACAACCTGTCACTATCACTAAATCAACCACTACCACTATCATCCTGTCACTTTCAACCTATACCAATAACCTGTAACAACCTATACCAATCAACCTGCACCAAACAACTTGTACCAATAACCTGAACCAACATGTACCATGCATCAACTGCACATCAACTATGAATCATCAATATGTACCAACATCATCAACTATACACCTCATGTATGTTCCAACTCATCAACTACTTGTCTCAACCATGTACCCAACATCTACCTCAACCATATACCAAAGACATACACCAATATAACCATAAACAATTCATCACTCTATCCATAAAACAAATACCATAAACCCTTACATAAAAACATGTGCCAAAACCTCACTGTTATGTAGCCTCAAGCTAAACCAACAACTTCAACAACACATCACAACCGAAATACCAATACCCATATGCCAAATACCAACAACAAAATACCAACTGTATCCCTCAACAAATCTAATATATGTAACAATAATGAACATTTAATACCATATCAAGAGATAAACCCTAGCTCACAAAACATACCTCAAACAAGATGTGTCGTATCTCTCATAAATAGACCCCAACCATGTTGTTTCCATGATTTTTCTATCGCACGTTTTTGTTGGTCACTATAATTGCTTAATTAATTTCAAACAACCAAGTGAAACATAAATTATCAACCCAGGGAAGTCTTTTGTTTCAAAGGTAGCTGCGCACTGTGTATGCTCAATTCCAAAAGTATTTAGTGTTGCAGTAAGGAAATCATTCTATCTAAACTTG
>JZKD02S1511629.1:685667-709596 GCA_000966675.3 Picea glauca | reverse complement strand
GGCATTTAATCTAGTTAATGCAAGTAGGTAGAATTGAATTCTTAGATTAGACAGTTTTAGAAAGGAGGAGGGAAAACGGATATAGACACCCTCATTGTATCATGGTAACATTAGCCTGAGCATAGAATAGAAGCAAGAGGAGAACAAGAGCATGCCGAGAGCTGTGTAAAGAACACCCATGTACTGATATTTGAATTAATAGAAGAATCTTTGATTCAAATTCATGGTTATGTGTATGTTCTCTGTATATTGATGTTATGCTCAATTGATTTTTACTTCCTGTTATACATTTGCTTTTATATGCTGTGTATATGATTTCATGGTTGAATTGAAGTCGAAGAGGGTGAAGGAATGAGTTTCAATTGTTTCTCTATTTGAGCCAAGGATTCCTGTAAGGAGTGCAGTTGAAGTGTCCACAAGGAGTGCGTTGACAGAGGGTTCAGGTAGAGATAACTTGTGTTCTCATTCATCCCAAAGGTGAAGTTGGGACAGGAGCCATGCAAGGAGTGCGCAGGTCGGATAAAATTCTCAGGGTTGCGAGCCTGAGTGGAGCTTTGAAGGACTGCTACTGTAGGTGTGCGCAGAGTCGAAGAGCTTCAACACTTAGATAGAGTTGAAGGGTTTCCGCAAGGAGTGTGCACAAGGGAGTTTTCTGAAGGACTTGAAAGTCGTGGGAAAGTTCAAGAAGGATAGGTCCTTGAATTCATCGAAGGATTGCACAGAGAAGTGGTGGTTGAAGTATCCAAGAAGGCGCTGCAAGTTTGTGTGCAGATGAACAAGTCTTCGTGGAGGAAGTACTTGATTTAGTTCATAGAATTCATTAAGAAGGAATAGACGGTCGAAATTCCCCGAGGAGAATTCGCGAAATCACCGTAAGCCGTTAGATCTTGAAAAGGTGCAGGGAAGATACGACGACGTATTCCCAAAAGGTTCCAATCTCAGGAGGGGTGGAGCCGTTGATCAGGGTCATGAGGGTCATTTCATTCACACACATATTGTGAATCAAGGTTTCGTGAGTTGAAGCTCCAAATTATTGCAACAGGAATCGCGATACGGGATATCTAGACAATCAAAAGATAGTGTGTGGGGCCACAGGAAGTTAGTGGAGGACAAGTGGCACACCATATCGGAGTTCGGGAAGTGGAAAAGTCAACTCACACATGTGCGTCAGAGTTTCGGTGTATTGGGGTTCAGAAGTCGGTAAATCGAGTGGTTCGATATCACGAGTAGCGAAATCGTGATAAGGAAATTTCCGACAGGAGGAAGTCAACATTGACTAAGGCATCGGGTCTAGGGGATTCGAGAGTGCAGCACTCGACCTTTAGACTCGCAAAGTCGCGAGTTCCAATTCCCCTATAAGTAAAGAGAGGGGGATCATGTGAAGAGATCTGTGGATGCAGGTTTCCCGACAGGGAAATAGAAGAGCTATCCAAGATTTCTTTGGGTCGAGAGTGAGAAGATCCTGTGTGAGCGGGTGTGTCTGCGGGTGCAGCTGCGTCAGTTTGGTATCAGAGCTTAGAAAGACTCTTTTCTTTCTGTAGCAGAGAAGGGAAAGAGAATTCACCATGCCACCGAGGAGAGACAGAAAATCACCCGATCCAGAGGATAGGGAAGTGCAGAGGAGAAGAGGCAGGTAGGTAACAAATCCATAAATGGAGAGATAAATGCGTGATCTCCAAGCAAGACTCGAAGACATGGAGACAACGCAAAGACGCACAGCTAGTGCAAGGGATCTCAGTGATTCCGAGAGCCATATTGAGGCAGAACATGAAGAAGAATTTGTAGCTGAAGATGCATCAAATGAACATTTGATCAAAGCTATTGCCAGGATTGGTGCAAGAGCAAAAATGGACATTCTAGTTTACGAGGGAAATCTAGATGCCGAGGAGCTTCTAGATTGGATTAGAGGTCTGGAAACCTACTTCAACTATGAAGATGTCGAAGAGGACAAAAAGGTCAAGCATGTTGTCACACGCTTAAAAGGACATGCAACATTGTGGTGGGATGAGCTACAAGCTGACAGACGCTGCAAGGGCAAGCAGAATATCAAGAGCTGGGATAGGATGATTGAAAATATGAAGGCAAAATTCATCCCTAGAGATTCTCAAATCACTATGTTCATAAGAATGCAGAACCTGAGATAGAAGCTAATGACAGTGAAGGAATACACGGAGGAATTCTATCGATTGAACATCAGGGCAGGTCATCGGGAGAGCGATGATGAGAAAGTTGCCAAGTATATGAATGGCCCAAGATACGATATCCAGGATGAGATGAGCATGGTAACCATCCGAAAGATGGAAGATTCTTATCAAATGGCTCTGAAAGTTGATTAGAAGTTGAGCCGAAAATAGAGTCATAGGGGCCGAGGCAAAAGCCAGCCCAGAGGTAAGTCAGTTGCCCAGGAAAAATATCAGAAGCCCAAGGAGGAATGGAAGAAAACTCAGGGTAAATTTGAGAGAGGTGGGACCTCACAGCGAGGTCCATATGTTGAATAGAGAGGGAAGCATACAGAGTAGAGTGGAGGATACACAAATAATAATATGTTTCCTTGTACTAAAGGCAGAGGAAGAGGAAGAGGTGGAGTAATCACATGCTTCACATGCGGAAAGAATGGGCACAAGTATTACGAGTGTCCATAGAAAAAGAAGGACATTGGAGAAGCTCACATCAATGAGGCACAGAGGCGTGATGTTGAGGCAAAAGACACTGAAGGTGGAAGGTCGCTTATGATGCGTAAAGTGCTTTTGACACCCGAGAAGGAGGTGGAAAGCTCAGTCCAAAGGACCAGACTTTTTAGGACTGCTTGCAAGACCAAGGACAGGGTGTGCAAGGTCATCATAGACAGTGGTAGGACAGATAATCTTGTATCCACAGAGTCAGTAGAGAATCTAGAGCTGGAGACGACTGATCATCTAAGCCCATACAGAGTTTCGTTGCTAAAAAAGGGACACCAGGTCACTGTTACTAAACAATGCTTGGTTGAATTCAAGATAGGAGGATATAATGATAAGATCTTATGTGATGTCATTCCTATGGATGTATGTCATCTATTGCTGGGTAGACCATTGCAATATGATAGGAATGTGATTCATGATGGTAGAATGAACACATAAACCCTGGAGAAGAATGGGAGAACCCATATGTTGCTTCCGATAAAGGATAAGGAGGTGAAGCCGGAAGTAAGAAACATAGTACTTCTCATGAGTGGGAAGGAAATTCTTACAGAGGTGAAGAAGAAGGAAGATACACAATTCTTTTTGGTCAGGAAACTGAGGATTGTTCTGACTAGCACAAGAGTGGATGATCTACCAGATGAGATTCAGGAACAGCTGGAAGAGTTCGCTGACATCGTGGTGGACAAATTACCTCATTTGTTGCCACCAATGAGGAGTGTGAGTCATCATATTGATCTCATACCAAGAGATAGTTTTCCAAACAAAGCCGCATACAGATTGACACCGCAAGAAAATGAAGAAGTTAAAAGGCAAGTCCAGGAGTTATTGGACAAAGGGTTAGTCAGGGAAAGCTTGAGCCCATGTGTTGTTCCAACAGTACTCAGTCCAAAAAAATATGGAGGTTGGAGAATGTGTACCGAATCAAGGGCGATCAATAAGATAACCATCAGGTACAGATTTCCATTGCCAAGGATGGATGATTTTATGGATTGCTTGAGCGGAGAAAAATACTTTTCAAAGATTGATTTGAAAAGCGGATATCACCAGATTCGCATGAGAGAAGGTGATGAATGGAAGACAACATTCAAGACGAACGAAGGTTTGTATGAATCGCTTGTTATGCTATTTGGCTTAACAAACACACCAAGTACCTTCATGAGGTTGATGAACAAAGTCCTGAGGGAGTTCATCGTGAAGTTTGTCATTGTGTATTTGGATGACATACTGATTTACAGTAAATCAGTGGCAGACCACTTGAAGCATTTGGCTACAGTGATGAAGAAGCTATAGCAGAAAAAGTTGTTGATAAATATGAAGAAGTCCTCATTCATGAAGACAGAGCTCATTTACTTGGGGTTCATTGTTTTGGCAAATGAGTTGAGGATGGATCCAGATAAGGTGGAGGTAATTAAAAATTGGCCATCACCGAGAAATATTTTTGAGGTAAGTAGTTTTCATGGATTGGCTAGTTTCTACCGTAAGTTCATCAGGAATTTCAGTGGAATTAGCGTAGCAATGATTGATACAGTGAAGAAGTGGCATAAATCTTTTCACTGGACAACAGAGGCTGAGAAAAGTTTCAATCTGTTGAAGCGGAAGATCACGGAACAACCAGTTTTGTTGTTGCCGGATTTCTAGAAGACATTTCAGGTGAAATGTGATGTAAGTGGGTTTTCCATAGGGGCGGTCTTGAGTTAGCAAGACAGACTGATTTCATATTTCAGTGAGAAGCTGAATGAGGTAAAGGTGAAATACTCCACATACAACAAGGAATTTTATGCTATCATCCAGGCGTTGAAGAAATGGAGGCATTACTTGATCCCGAAAGAATTTTTATTGTACAGTGATAACCACACATTACATTTTGTGACTCAACAGGAGAAGTTGAATCAGAAACATTCCAAATTGGTAGAGTATATGAATAATTTCACATTTGTTATTAAACATATTTCTGGTACTGCTTACAAAGTGGTTGATGCTTTGAGAAAGAAGTGTTTGTTGTTGAAGGAGTTCCGAGTCAAAACATTGGGTTTTGATGATCTAAGGGACATGTATGCAGATGATCCGGATTTTAAGGAAGTGTATGAAGCAGCTGAGAACCTAGTTCTCAGAGACAAAAGCCAATGGATAGAGTACGTGATCCATGAAGGGTTGTTGTTTAAGGGCAATCAATTGTGTATTCCAAAATGTTGCATGAGGGAGAACTTGTTAAAGGAGAAACACAGTGGAGGTTTGGTAGGACACTTTGGCCATGACAAAACATTTGCGAAGCTGAATGAGTCATATTTTTTGCCAAGAATGCGAGCAGATTTCAAGAGGTTCATTGAAAGATGTCGAATTTTCCAGCATTCGAAGGGAAGGAAGCAGAATGCAGGATTTTATCAACCATTGCCCATACCAGAAAGGCCATGGGAGGAGATTAACATGGATTTTGTATTGGGGTTGCCAAAGACAAAAAGAGGTGTTGATTCAGTCTTTGTGGTAGTGGATAGGTTTTCTAAGATGGTACATTTTATCCCATGCCAGAAAACCAACAATGTGACTCACATCACAAATCTATTTTTTAAAGAGGTCATTCGACTTCATGGGCTATCGAAAAGTATAGTTTCGGATAGGGACACTAAATTCATAGGGAATTTTTGGAGGACCTTATGGAAGAAGTTGGTGACCAACTTGATGTTTAGTTCATATTATCATCCTCAGACGAATGGGTAGACAGAAGTGGTGAACAGAAGTCTGGGAGACTTGCTGAGGAGCTTGGTAACAGAACACCATAGCCAATGGGACAATATATTTCCACGGGCAGAGTTTGCGTATAACAATTTAGTGAATTGCAATACAGGGAAAATTCCATTTCAGGTTGTCTATGGGATGCAGCCGAGAGGAGTTTCTGAACTGAAAGATTCAAAATAGACTGCGACTAGCAGCGCTAGTGCAGAAGAATTCGTGGAGGCGATGAAGGAACTTCATAGCCAGGTGAAGGAGCGGTTGCTGAAATCAAACCAGGAGTATAAACACAGGGCTGATCAGTGGAAGAGACAAATTTAGTTTGAATTTGGTGATATAGTTCTGGCACATTTGAGGAAAGAAAGGTTCCCGAGAGGAACATACAATAAATTGAAAATGAAGAAAATCGGGCCATGTAAGGTCTTGAGAAAGTTCGGGGAAAATGATTATGAGATCGAGTTACCGGATGGAATCGAAATATCTCCGATATTCAATGTCGCGGATTTATACCCATATAGGGCTGGAGAAGAAGAGACTGGAATTGAACAGTCAATGATCTAGTGGATGGAACAGATGCCAGTTGCAGAGAAGCCGCAGATGGAATGCATATTGGACAAGAGGGTAAGTAAGAAGACCAGGAGGAAAGAATAGTATGAGTATCTGGTCAAGTGGAAGAACAATCCAGGTGAATATGCTAGCTGGGAGACTGAAGGAAAGATACAGAAGCATGGACAGACCGTGCAGGAGATCATGGACAGGAGCCCATGAAAGTTTTCAAGAGAGGGAGTATGATGTAGGAGCATCGCCGACACATCAAGCGAGCCAGTGAGAAAGTGAAAGACAACTGGAAGGTGTCCAGCACAAATTTTGAAGCACCTTGAAACTATTGCGCTGACATTAATGTGATAATTTAATGAGGTGCCCTTTTGTATTTTAATGCACCTTGAGCGGATAACTCTCGTCCTTAAGTAGATAGGAGGCATTTAATCTAGTTAATGCAAGTAGGTAGAATTGAATTCTTAGATTAGACAGTTTTAGAAAGGAGGAGGGAAAACGGATATAGACACCCTCATTGTATCATGGTAACATTAGCTTGAGCATAGAATAGAAGAAAGAGGAGAACAAGATCATGCACAGAGTTGTGTAAAGAACACCCATGTACTGATATTTGAATTAATAGAAGAAGCTTTGATTCAAATTCATGGTTATGTGTTTGTTCTCTGTATATTGATGTTATGCTCAATTGATGTTTACTTCCTGTTATACATTAGCTTTTATATGATGTGTATATGATTTCATGGTTGAATTGAAGTCTGAGAGGGTGAAGGAATGAGTTTCAATTGTTTCTCTATTTGAGCCAAGGATTCCTGCAAGGAGTGCAGTTGAAGTGTCCGCAAGGAGTGCGTTGATAGAGGGTTCAGGTAGAGATAATTTTTGTTCTCATTCATCCGAAAGGTGAAGTTGGGACAGGAGCCGTGCAAGGAGTGTGCAGGCTGGATAAAAGTCTGAGGGTTGCGAGCCTGAGCAGAGATTTGAAGGACTGCTGCTGCAGGTGTGCGTAGATTCAAAGAGCTTCAACACTTAGACAGAGTTGAAGGGTTTCCTCAAGGAGTGCATGCAAGGGAGTTTCCTGAAGGACTTGAAAGTCATGGGAAAGTTCAGGAAGGATAGGTCCTTGAATTCGTCGAAGGATTGCATAGAGAAGTGGTGGTTGAAGTATCCAAGCAGGAACTGCAAGTTTGTGCGTATATGAACAAGTCTTCATGGAGGAATTACTTGATTCAATTCACAGAATTCATCAGGAAGGAACGGACGGTCGGAATTCCCTGAGGAGAATTCACAAAATCACCATATGCCGTTAGATATTGGAAAGGTGCAGGGAAGATACTGCGAAGTATTCCCAAAAGGTTCCAATCTCAGGAGGGGTGGAGCCGTTGATCAGGTTCACAAGGGTCATTGGATTCACACGTATATCGTGAATCGAGGTTTTGTGAGTCAAAGCTCCAAATTATTGCAACAGGAATCGCGATATCGCGATACGCGATATCCTGACAATCAAAAGACAGTGTGTGGGGCCACAGGAAGTTAGTGGAGGACAGGTGGAACACCGAATCGGAGTTCGAGAAAGGTAAAGTCCCGAAACCATTGACATCAGAATTCACGATCCCGCGAACCCTGAAATCTCGATAGAAGTGACGGGAAATGGAAAAGTCAACTCACATGTGTGCGTCAGAGTTACGATGTATCGGGGTTCGGAAGTTGGTAAATCGAGTGGTTCTATATCCCAAGTAGCAAAATCACGATAAGGAAATTTCCGACAGGAGGAAGTCAACATTGACTGAGGCATCGGGTCTCGGGGATTCAAGAGCGCAGTGCTCAACCTTTAGGCTCACGAAGTTGCGAGTTCCAATTCCCTAATAAGTAAAGAGAGGGGGATTGTGTGAATAGATCTGTGGATGCATGTTTCCCGATAGGGAAATAGAAGAGCTATCCAAGAGTTCTTCGAGCCGAGAGAGAGAAGATCCTGTGTGAATGGGCATGCCTGCGGGTGCGGCTACGTCAGTTTGGTATCAGATCTTAGAAAGACTCTTTGTTTTCTGTTGTAGAGAAGGGAAAGAGAATTCACCATGCCATCGAGGAGAGACAGACAATCAACTGATCCAGAGGATAGGGAAGTGCAGAAGAGAATAGGCAGGCAGGTAACAAATCCAGAAATGGAGAGACAAATGTGTGATCTCCGAGCAAGACTCGAAGACATGGAGACAACACAAAGACGCATAGCTAGTGCAGGGGATCTCAGTGATTCCGAGAGTAAGATTGAGGCAGAACTTGAAGAAGAAGTTGCAGTTGAAGATGCATCAAATGAATGTTTGATCAAAGCTATTTCCAGGATGGGTGCAAGAGCAAAAATGGACATTCCAGTTTATGAGGGAAATATGGATGCCGAGGAGCCTTCTAGATTGGATTACAGCTCTGGACACCTACTTCGACTATGAATATGTCGAAGAGGAAAAAAATGTCAAGCATGTTGTCACATGCTTAAAAGGCCATGTAGCATTGTGGTGGGATGAGCTACAAGTTGACAGACGCTACAAGGGAAAGCATAAGATCAAGAGCTGGGACATGATGATCGCGAAGATGAAGGCAAAATTCATCCCTAGATATTATCAAATCACTTTGTTCAGAAGAATGCAGAACCTCAGGAAGAAGCTGATGACAGTGAAGGAATACATAGAGGAATTCTATCGATTGAACATCAGAGCAGGTCATCGGGAGAGCGATGATGAGAAAGTTTCCAGGTATATGAATGGCCTGAGATATGATATCCAGGACGAGATGAGCATGGTAACCATCTGAACGGTGGAAGATGCTTATCAAATGGCTCTGAAAGATGAGGAGAATCTGAGCCGAAAATAGAGTCACAGGGGCCGAGGTAGAAGCCAGCCCAGAGGCAAGTCAGTTGCCCAGGAAAAATATTAGAAGCCCAAGGAGGAATGGAAGAAAACTCAGGGTAAAGTTGAGAGAGGTGGGACCTCATAGCAAGGGCCATATGTTGAACAGAGAGAGAAGCATACAAAGAAGAGCAGAGGATACACTAATAATAATATGTTTCCTCGTACTAGAGGCAGAGGAAGAGGAAGAGGTGGAGTAATCACATGCTTCACATGAGGAAAGAATGGGCACAAGTCTTATGAGTGTCCAGAGAAAAATAAGGACATTGGAGAAGCTCACATCATTGAGGCACAGAGGCATGATGTTGATGCAGAAGACGCTGAAGGTAGAATGTCACATATGATGCGTAAAGTCCTTTTGACACCCGAGAAGGAGGTGGAAATATCAGTCCAAAGGAACAGACTTTTAAGGACTGCTTGCAAGACCAAGGATAGGGTGTGCAAGGTCATCATAGACAGTGGTAGCATGGATAATCTCATATCCATAGAGATGGTAGAGAAGCTCGAGCTGGAGACGACTGATCATCCAAGCCCATACATAGTTTTGTGGCTACAAAAGGGACACCAGGTAACTGTTAATAAAAAATGCTTGGTTGAATTCAAGATAGGAGGATATAATGATAATATCTTATGTGATTCCATTCCTATGGATGTATGTCATCTATTGTTGGGTAGACCATGGCAATATGATAGGAACATGATTCATGACAGGAGAATGAACACATACACCCTGGAGAAGAATGGGAGAACCCATATGTTGCTTCTGATAAAGGATAAGGAGGTGAAGCCGGAAGTAAGAAACACAGTACTTCTCATGAGTGGGAAGGAACTTCTTACAGATGTGAAGAAGAAGGAAGATCCACAATTCTTTGTGGTCAGGAAATCGAGGATTGTTCTGACTAGCACAAGAGTGGATGATCTACCAGATGACGTTTAGGAACTGCTGGAAGAGTTTGCTGACATCATGGTGGATGAATTACCTCGTTCATTGCCACTAATGAGGAGTGTGAGTCATCATATTGATCTCATACCAGGAGCCAATTTTCCAAACAAATCCACGTACAGATTGACGCCACAAGAAAATGAAGAAGTTAAAAGGCAAGTCCAGGAGTTATTGGACAAAGGGTTAGTCAGGGAAATCTTGAGCCCATTATTTGTTCCAACAGTAATCAGTCCAAAAAAATATGGAGGTTTAAAAAATTTGTACCGAATCAAGGTCGATCAATAAGATAACCATTAGGTACAGATTTCCATTGCCAAGGATGGATGATCTAATGGATTGCTTGAGCAGAGCAAAATACTTTTCAAAGATTGATTTGAAAAGCGCATATCACCAAATTCGCATGAGAGAAGGTGATGAATGGAAGACAACATTCAAGATGAACGAAGGTTTGTATGAATGGCTTGTTATGTCATTTGTCTTAACAAATGCACCAAGTACCTTCATGAGGTTGATGAACGAAGTCCTGAGGGAGTTCATCGGGAAGTTCATAATTGCGTATTTGGATGACATACTGATTTACAGTAAATCAGTGACAGAACACTTGAAGCATTTGGCTACAATGATGAAGAAGATACAATAGGAAAAGTTGTTGATAAATATGAAGAAGTACTCATTCATGAAGAAAAAACTCATTTACTTGGGGTTCGTTATTTCGGCAAATGAGTTGAGGATGGATCTAGATAAGGTGGAGGTAATTAAAAATTCGCCATCATCGAGAAATATTTTTGAGGTAAGGAGTTTTCACGGATTGGCTAGTTTCTACTAGAAGTTCATCAGGAATTTCAGTGGAATTAGCGCAGCAATGATGGATACAGTGAAGAAGCGACATAAATATTTTCACTGGATAGCAGAGGCTGAGAAAAGTTTCAATCTGTTGAAGCGAAAGATCACGGAACAACCAGTTTTGGTGTTGCCGGATTTCCAGAAGACATTTCAGGTGAAATGTGATGCAAGCGGGTTTGCCATAGGGGTGGTCTTGAGTCAGAAAGACAGATTGATTGCATATTTCAGTGAGAATATGAATGAGGTAAAGGTGAAATACTCCACATACAACAAGGAATTTTATGTTATCATCCAGGCGTTGAAGAAATGGAGGCATTACTTGATCCTGAAAGAATTTTTATTGTACAGTGATAACCACACATTACAGTTTGTGACTCAACAAGAGAAGTTGGATCAGAAACATGCCAAATGGGTAGAGTATATGCAGAATTTCACATTTGTTATTAAACATATTTCTGGTACTGCTAACAAATTGGTTGATGCTTTGAGCAGGAAGTGTTTGTTGTTGCAGGAGTTCCGAGTCAAAACGTTGGGTTTTGATGATCCCAAGGACATGTATGCAGATGATCCAGATTTTAAGGAAGTGCATGAAGCAGCTGAGAACCCAGTTCTCAGAGACAGAAGCCAGTGGATAGAGTATGCGATCTAGGAAGGGTTGTTTTTTAAGGGCAATCAATTGTGTATTCCGAAATGCTCCATGAGGGAGAACTTGTTAAAGGAGAAACACAGTGGAGGTTTGGCAAGACAGTTTGGCCATGAAAAAACATTCGGGAAGCTGAATGAGTCATATTTTTTGTCGGGAATGCGAGAATATGTCAAGAGGTTCATTGACAAATGTCGAATTTGCCAGCATTCGAAGGGAAGGAAGCAGAATGCATGATTTTATCAACCATTTCCCATACCAGAAAGGCCGTGGGAGGCGATTAGCATGGATTTTGTATTGGGGTTGCCAAAGACACAAAGAGGTGTTGATTCAGTTTTTGTGGTAGTGGATAGGTTTTCCAAGATGACACATTTTATCCCATGCCAGAACAAGCGATGCGACTCACATCGCAAATCTATTTTTTAAAGAGGTCATTCGACTTCATGGGCTGCTGAAAAGTATAGTTTCGGACAGGGACACTAAATCCATAGGGAATTTTTGGAGGACCTTATGAAAGAAGTTTGGGACTAACTTGATGTTTAGTTCATCTTATCATCCTGAGATGGATGGGCAGACAGAAGTGGTGAACAGAAGTCTAGGATACTTGCTAAGGATCTTGATAACAGAACACCATAGCCAATGGGACAGTATATTGCCACAGGAAGAGTTGCATATAATGATTCAGTGAATATGAGTATAGGGAAAATTCCATTTTAGGTTGTCTATGGGATGCAACCAAGAGGATTTTCTGAACTATGGGATTCAGAACAGACTGCGACTAGCAGCGCTAGTGCAGAAGAATTCGCGGAGGTGATGAAGGATCTTCACAGCCAGGTGAAGGAGCGGTTGCTGAAATCAAGCCAGGAGTATAAACGCAGGGCTGATCAGTGGAAGAGACAAATTCAGTTTGAATTTGGTGATCTACTTCTGGCACATTTGAGGAAAGAAAGGTTCTCGAGAGGAACATACAATAAATTGAAAATGAATAAAATCGGGCCATGTAAGGTCTTGAGAAAGTTCGGGGAAAATGCTTATGAGATCGAGTTACCGGATTCGATCGGAATATCTCTGATATTCAATGTCGCAGATTTATACCCATACAGGGCTAGAGAGGTACAGACTGGAACTGAACAATCAATGATCCAGTGGATGAAACAAATTCCAGTTGCAGAGAAGCCGCAGATGGAATGCATACTAGACAAGAGGGTAAGTAAGAAGACCAAGAGGAAAGAATACTATGAGTATCTGGTCAAGGGGAAGAACCATCCAAGTGAAAATGCCAGCTGGGAGACTAAAGCAGAGATACAGAAGCATGGACAGACCGTGTAGGAGCTCAAGGACAAGAGCCCATGAAAGTTTTCAAGCAAGGGAGTATGATGTAGGAGCATCGCCGACACATCAAGCGAGCTAGCACGAAATCGAAAGACAGCTGGAAGGCGTCCAACACAAATTTTGAAACACCTTGAAATTGTTGCACTGACATTAATGTGATAATTTAATGAGGTGCCCTTTTTTGTTGTAATGGACCTTGAGTGGATAGCTCTCGTCCTTAAGTAGATAGGAGGCATTTAATCTAGTTAATGCAAGTAGGTAGAATTGAATTCTTAGATTAGATAGTTTTAGAAAGGAGGAGGGAAAACGGATATAGACACCCTCATTGTATCATGGTAACATTAGCCTGAGAATAGAATAGAAGAAAGAGGAGAACAAGAGCATGCAGAGAGATGTGTAAAGAACACCCATGTACTGATATTTGAATTAATAAAAGAATCTTTGATTCAAATTCATGGTTATGTGTTTGTTCTCTATATATTGATGTTATACTCAATTGATGTTTACTTCCTATTATACATTAGCTTTTATATGTTGTGTATATTATTTAATGGTTGAATTGAAGTCTGAGAGGGTGAAGGAATGAGTTTCAATTGTTTCTCTATTTGAGCCAAGGATTCCTGCAAGGAGTGCAGTTGAAGTGTCCGCAAGGAGTGCGTTGAGAGAGGGTTCAGGTAGGGATAACTTTTTTTCTCATTCATCCCAAAGGTGAAGTTGGGACAGGAGTCGTGCAAGGAGTGCGCAGGCCAGATAAAAGTCTGAGGGTTGCGATCTTGAGTGGAGATTTGAAGGACTGCTACTGCAGGTGTGCGCAGAGTCAAAGAGCTTCAACACTTAGACAATGTTGAAGGGTTTCCACAAGGAGTGCGCGCAAGGGAGTTTCCTAAAGGACTTGAAAGTCGTGGGAAAGTTTAGGAAGGATAGGTCCTTGAATTCATCAAAGGATTGCATAAATAAGTGGTGGTTTAAGTATCCAAGAAGGCACTACAAGTTTGCGCGCAGATGAACAAGTCTTCATGGAGGAAGTACTTGATTCAGTTCACAGAATTCATCAGGAATGAACGGACGGTCGGAATTCCCCGAGGAGAATTCGCGAAATCACCATAAGCTGTTAGATCTTGGAAAGGTGCAGGGAAGATACAGCGACGTATTCCCAAAAGGTTCCAAGCTCAGGAGGGGTGGAGCCATTGATCAGGGTCACAAGGGTCGTTGGATTCACACGCATATCGTGAATTGGGGTTTCGTGAGTCGTAGATCCAAATTATTGCGAGAGGAATCGCGATATCCTGAAAATCAAAAGACAGTGTGTGGGGCCATAGGAAGTTAGTGGAGGATAGGTGGCACACCATATCAGAGTTTGGTAAAAGTAAAGTCCCGAAACCATTGACATCAGGATTCGCAATGTCAACTCACACATGTGCATCAGAGTTTCGTTGTATCGGGGTTCGAAAGTCGCTAAATCGAGTGGTTCAATATCACGAGTAGAGAAATTGCGATAAGGAAAGTTCTAACAGGAGGAAGTCAGCGTTGACTGAGGCATTGGGTCTTGGGGATTCGAGAGTGCAGTGTTCGACCTTTAGACTCGCAAAGTCGCAAGTTCTGATTCCTCGATAAGTAAAGAGAGGGGGATCGTGCAAAGAGATCTGTGGGTGCAGGTTTCCTAACAGGGAAATAGAAGAGTTATCCAAGAGTTCTTAGAGCTAAGAGCGAGAAGATCCTGTGTGAGCGGGCGTGCCTGCGGGTGCGGCTGCGTCAATATAACACTTGTACATCATGCTCTGTGCACAATAACTGATATTAAATTCTAAAACGTTTACCATAAATACTATTTCATGTCCACTATTCAATGAAACTAGTATCACCCAATTTGGATCCTCTATGAAGACGTTATGGCTAATTTACCCAGAACACCTATTTGAGACTAGTCAATAGGACTAGTCAAATACCCTATCTTACAACGGGTTTATATACAAAATTAGGATGACCCAAAAGCTGAAATTTTTATCATAGATGTTATAACCCTAAAATGCACCACACAGGCTTACCTGGCATCAGGCCAACTCATGTCTCTTCCTTGCCAAAGCCATGCTGATTAAAACCTTGAAAAACCACTTAAAATAAGAAACACGCGCCCTAACCTAACAATGGGCACGTTGGAACGCTTGTTTCCCTTCTACTGCATGCGTTGGAACGCGAGCTAGACCAGTACAACCCACGTTTACCTAACAAAGAAAAAAATCAGGGAAATTTTCGCCGGGACGAAAAGCTTTGGGTCAGTTAACTGGAACTCCTAGCCACGCATGGCTGAGAGTTCATCTAAAACCCTAGCTCCTTCTAGCCTATAAAAGAAGGGGTAGGGGTACTATTCAAAGGAGGAAAATCATAGCAAATAAACTCTGCCCAATTGCTGAATCCATTTTGTCCCAACCCTTTAGCCTTTCCTCAAGATTTAGGATAATTCAAGCAAAGCAGTTGGAGGACAAAGAAGAGGAGGAGCCCAGGATCAGGATTGAGGAATGGTGGCCGGTCTCTATAATCATTGTAAGTTTGTTCATATTGAGATTAATAAAAAGATACTTTTCTCGTCCCAAATACATGAGTCTTCTATGTTTTATGTGATTTGTGTTTAATCTCTAACCCTCTAGTAGAACAGTAGCATGCATGCATAGTTTTGTCTTGATTGCAGGATTTCTTTTTGGAAGGAGCAGCAGAAGCAAGGAGATAAAGCTCAACGGAGGATCTACACCAACCGTCGATAAAAAGGTCAGTTTGTTCTTCCCTTGTTTGCTTGTGAAAAAGGGTTTTAGGTTGGGGTAGGAGGTTAAAAGTAGCTTATGAAGGGTCATGATCTGCATACAAGTTTAAGCCCTAGCTTGTTAGTCCGTAGGGTAGAATACCCCACAACAGAATTGGAGACTCCACTGGGGATATTTACTCTTAGGGTTTCCCGGATTTAGTTAGAGGTTCTTCGGTAGTTCAAAGAAGTTGAGTTTTTTGTTTCTTTGTTGTTTTTGTTTTCTGTTAGGTCAAAAGCTAGCAGGGAACCTGGTTATCAATACCAGTTTTTCCTTGGTTGTTTCTTGACATTGATTCTCAGGACACACAGAGGTACACATGGCCTGCATAAGGCCTGCACACATGTAACCCGTGCCCTAACCTTCTGCAGCCTGCGTTTGAACGCTTGCTGTAGTGGTTTCAATAGCGTGTAGCATTCAGAAGGCTTGAGAGGCAGTCTCCTCTTCTCTGTTAGAAGTTTACCTTCTCAGGGGGGCTTTCTGGATCCTGTCTAGGTCTTGATTGGTTTATTGTCTTGTTTTCAGTCTGTCTTATTGTTTTGGATATTCTTTGCATTTGTTTTGTTTTTTGCAAATTTTTCTTTTCTGTTGAAGTAATAACATCCAAGCCTTTTAGAGACCCTCGTTGTCAATACCAGAGGCATTTTTCAGATCTGGACTACCTGTGTGTTGTTTATCTTGGCTTTTATACAGACCCGCAGCCTGATTAAGTCTAGCCCGCGGGTACCCACGCGCTGTTGTAGCTCAGCATGCGTTTGCACGTGTGCTGTCGTGGTGGCAGTCGCGGGCTTGTTTGGTAGCTTTTCAGCTTGGGTGGGGTAGTCATCCCCTCCTGTGGTGAGAAGAGCTCCTCTCAGGGGTATAGAGTCTGGAGTTTCACAGTCAACAGGTTAGGGCATCTTATCCTTAGCCTGTGTTTGTTAGTTCATGTTTTGATAGAAAAKACAAAAGAGAAAAAAATCTTTGTTTTATGGTTTTTAGGCAAGTGTTAGAATCGGTGTTGTTTAGATTGCTTTTTTGCATTTTTTGTGCTCTGATTCTRTTTGYGATMTRCGCTTTAAGCCAKAGTTTTCTTTTCATTCYCTTGGTTTTKTTCTTGTCAACATTTTTCCTTGTTGCGTTATTTTGCAATAAAATAAAATAAAAATWAAWAWWWTTCTTGTTCCATCTTCTTCCTRAGTTGAARATTGTGTTGTTGCATCAGTAGCTAGGAAAGAGTCTTTTTGCATAAGTTTTTGCAGTGCATTTAGAGTATAAGTAGCTYGCAGATCTRAGYGAAAGTCCTTTATATTTACTGCATAAAATCTTAGTAAATTTGAAAAAGAAAAGAAGTCTTTCATTGAAAAGTTGTTGGTTTTGCATTTTAGTAAAAGTTTTTGGTTTCACGCATTTTGTTCATTTTTTCTTTGAGTCTTTTTACACACCAATAGTTTCACTTTTGTACCTCGTGACTTAAAAAAGCCCATTAAAATCAACTCTAATGAAAATAAAGTAGACTTTTCTGTTTGTAGGGTGCATACACTAGTTCAGGACTAGGGCCTTGGAATAGGTTGGAGAGTAAATTCTCCAAGGCCACCCAAACCAAACATTGGAGTCTGTCAATAGGGAGTGTAGAAGTCCAGTTACGGAAAGTTATTCGGGACCCTCCTCTAACACAGGGGCTAAACATGAGGTCGCGTAAGGAAAGGCAGTGGAGATAACCCCTCCAAAGCTGGATCGAGCGTTGTGGAGAACACATATAGAGGATTTGTTAAGGGATTCCGTCATTTTCATTTTCCACGGAGCGTCGTGGGTATCAAATCCGTTCTAGGTCCTCAGTTGTCTTCCAGACCATTTTCTCTCGATACCCTTGACAGGTTTTGGTCTTGATACCCTACTCATTGTGGTCTACCTGCCTGGTGACTGTTCACGTGATGGAAAACTAGTTGCCAATCTTTTCTAGGGACATACACAGGTGACTGCGGGGGTATACCGCGATACCTAGGACAGACATCGGACCAATGCTTTGCAGAGTATACCCAGAGGGTGCTTCCGTATTCGAGTTACACTTGCACCGGTAAGTTTCTCTAGTGTTGGTTGTTGTAACTGTTCTTCCAAATAGTTTAGTGATTGCTTGATTTATCCGCTAGGGGCTTTCTTTTAGTGAGTGTTACTGTTTGTTCATGTAGAATACCTTAGGATGTCGTGAATCTTCTCACACAGTGGAGGATTCAGAGCTCCGCCGGTCACAAAGGCTTTTGGGCCTGTCGCCGGTTATACTGGAGCCACCCCCGCCACCATTGAGGCGGAAGCTAGACCATCAAGGGTCTTTTGAAGCAACCGGGGTTTTTGAGCCCGAACAACCCCCCGAGGAATCGACCGCCAATATTGGATTTGTTGAAACCTCAAACATTGATACGTGGCCGGACATTATTGTGCCAATTCAATTTTATGAACGCCTGTCAGTGCCTAACCCAGTTATGGAACCAAATTCTGTTACTTCCTCTGGGATTTCTTCCATTCCTATCACCGTCGCTACCATAGGATAAGCTTCTCCTAACTTGCCTTTGTCAGCGGTCCGGACCACCATGGTCTCGGCCGCAACTACGTCGCACAGTGGACCGACCCCATCTATCGTGGCAGACACACCTCTTTACACACTTAGTGCGACAGACACTCCGTTTTCATATGGTATGCCTAGTTCAGGTACTAGTCCTGCACTCACTTCATCCACTTTCCAGACTTTGGGTCTGGGGGCAGGGAGCTTTAATGCTCCTCTGTAAGGTCAACTTGGGGGAATTCCTGTCCCTTTCAATTCTTTTCCTTATGCTGGAGGTCATATTCCTCCTTTGTCTCTTTTGCTCGGTGGATCCCATCAGCAGTCCGCCGGGTAGCCTGCACACACAAGTCCTTTTGGAGTCGGGAGTCAAGGAACACCTGCACAAACTCAGCCGGTAGGTTCATCACCGTTTGTTTGGAACGGGACGTTTGGTAATAACACTTTCACATCTGTTGATTTCCCATTTGGGGGCACACCTATTTTTGGACAGTTCACGCTGGCACAAGGTACTATTCCTGCGTTGGGGGCACATATACTAGTACCTTGGAACTCAGCACAAGGATCTGTTCCATCCTCTGGAATGTCGTTCTGGGGTAACTCTTTCCACAGCCATTGGAACCCCGGACATACTTCTATGCCTTTTCCATCCGGACCGACATGGGGTAATCCGTCCCAAAGTCCATCAAACACAATGAATTCCCAACATCCTAAGTCCTTCATGGGGAATCAACCAATGATGTCTCCTCAGATGCAAAACCCTTACGCTGGTTAGGGCCATGGTTTCTACCAGAACCCGGGCCAGTAGCCAAACTTTTCCTGGCAACCTGGTGCCAGTCAACTCCAGGACCCTTTTATCCTAGCTATCAACAAAAACCTAAATTACCATTCTTGGCGACGTTACACTTGCCATATTTGACACGGTTGTTAAATGATCCTATCTGTCACGATTCGTGTTGGCCTCCTATGCCGAAGAAGTTGCCTTCAGACATCCCAAAGTTCGAGGCCAAGCCTAATGAAGATCCAGGTGATCACGTGACTACTTTCCACTTATGGTGTTCATCTAACTCACTGAAAGATGACTCCATCCAGTTGAGATTGTTTCAACGCACTCTTATTGGGAGTGCCGCGAAATGGTACATAGAGCTTGATCGTTCACGATATTCTTCTTTTGGCGAACTGACGATGACCTTCCTCAACCACTTCCAGTTACCTGTGAGATACGATGTCGGAACATAATTGATAGCTAATTTTGAGCAGATGACCGCGGACCATATCTCGGATCGTATTCGAGAGTGGCGACGCCGAAAGAGTCTTATCAAGGTACCCGTCCCACCAGCATTCCTGCTCGAGTGGTTCCTTAAGTCTTTAGTTCCACAGTTATCCAAAGACGTCGCAACTTCAGGGGTTTTCTCCAAGGAAGATGCCATCATGAGGGCTCAACAGTTTGAGCTTATCTTTTCTCAGTCTGGTATTTTGTACAACATCCTACCAGATGCACCATGATCGATTCTGGATAAAACCAGACAGAGAGCCGGACCACATGCCGATTGTATAGTTAGTTCGGCACAAACCAAGCCCGTTGAGCAATTGACAAAAAAATTGCAACAGTTATCTATACAACACTCAGCGGCCAGCCAGACTACTGCTTTGGCTTCTCCTCCTACTCAAATGTCAGAAGTACACTCCATACAGACGACTAACCCAAAGGCCAACTAGCAGCCCGAAGGGAAGAAAAAACAATGCAAGAAGAGTAAGGGGGATAAAAAACCAAATGATAATGTTGGCGAGGGTACCACAGAAAAGAGGAAGGCGAGGTATCCATGCAAATTATGTGTGGAAGACCACCCAACCCATCTATTCCCTCGACTTGTGGAGGCCCAGAAGTTTGTCACACAGCAACATCAAGCTGTGTTGACTAATCCCTTTCAGCATGGGAAAAATTTGACTCAAGCCTCTATAAGTGTCGAAGGGGGCAGCCAAGAAAACTGCCCTCCCTCAAACAATTCATCTTCCGTGAACGTATATATGGTGAAAAGTGATTCTTTCATAACAACTAGAGCTCTCGATTATAGCAAACCAAGTGCCCCTGAGAAGGGAAAAGAAGCCGAGATCCCATCTCTTCCTCTACTGATTGAGAAGATGTTGGGTGAAACAATGACGCACATTCCAAAAGGTGCGTTCAAGAGGGCTCCTCACAATCCAAACGCAAGGGCTTCCCAGAACTACTCTGTGGTGGAAGATTTATCTCAAACCCCTTGTGCTATGTCTGCTTTGGAGGTCCTCCAAAGTTGTCCTGCTCAAAGGAAAGCCTTGTTGACTGCTCTAGGCTCTACTGAGATTTGTAACCCGGGAACTATCATGTTAGATACGACTGACTTAAAACCTCATTTTCCTTACCACGTCGCGTTTCAGATAGTAGTGGCTCATCCCATGAAAACATTTACATGGAATATCTTCTGCACGGTGGTAGACGAGGGCACTTTGACTTGCGTTATGTCATTAGCATGCTGGAAAGCCATTGGCCAACCTGAGTTGTCTCCGTCACCTACTCTACTCACTCCGTTCGATGGTCGTTCTTTTCGACTGCATGGCATCATTCCTTCTTTCCCTGTACAGTTAGGAGGAAAGACCGTGTGTGTCGAAGTAGAGGTAGTTGATGCCCCCATCGACAATAATCTATTGTTAGGTCATAGTTGGAATTATGCAATGCAAGCAGTGGTCACTACAGTTTTCCGAGTCTTACTTTTTCCACATGAAGGACGGTTAGTGACTATTGATCAGTTGTCCTTCTCTCGACCTGACCCATCCTTGGGGGCATCCACGGTTCCCATGGCAGATAATCCTCAAGCCGGTGTCGTCAATGTAGGAGTTGGTTTGTGCCCATCCTTGATGGGTACCTTCGACTACCCACCTCCTCAAGGCGATGTCAAGTTTATATCGAACCACCACAAGGCTGAGATTTTCCATGTTTCGTCGTTCCGCACGACTTACGTTCAGAATCCGTGGATTCTTCCTTCCTCATCAGACACGATGGATGCAACAAGGCATGCGGGCATGTCTACGCCCTTATCGGCCACTGAGGTAGCGTACACTTTGGTCCAACAAACTTCAGCTACTCCTGATCTGATTCCCACACAACAGTTGGATCCAATTCTCGAGCCTATCTAGGCTCAGGGTTCTCTTACTGATATCGATTCGTTAGATTTAGTCTTGCCTTCTAATGAAGCTATAATCGAAGAAATGACTGGTCCAGACAAACCCTGGGAAGATCTTCATCACAGATCATATTTCCTCCCAGATTTACACCAAATTGAGGCAGGAGAATTCACTATCACCATGACGGGAGATCAACCTTGTCCCATTAACCTCTTAGCTACACAGGATATTTATGCTGAGGGAAATATGGAGACTATTGCTGAAACAATACCTATCAATATCTCCCAAAACCCTAGCGTCGTGGAAAATGTTTTCGTCGGAGCGGATTGCTCCCCCGAAGAGATTCAGATTTACACTGATCTTTTTAAGGAATTCCGCGATGTTTTTGCTTGGTCTTACGAGGAAATGTCAGGCATTGATCCGAAAATAGTTGAACATGAGATCACTACGTATCCGGATGCTAAGCATGTTTGACAGAAACTTCGTCCAGCTAATCCTAGGAAAGCAACAACTATCAAAGTTGAGGTTGAGAAATTGCTTAAGGCAGGGTTCATATACCCTATTCACTTGACTCAATGGGTGTCAAATCTCGTGCCAACCAATAAAAAACAAGGCACGATTCGTGTCTGTAACGATTTCCGTGATTTGAACAAGGCATGTCCAAAATATAATTATCCAACCCCATTCATCGACCAGATCATTGATGAGTGCACCGGTTGCGAAGCCTTTTCATTCATGGATGGTTTTTCAGGCTGTAACCAAATCCAAATCAAACCTGAGGACCAACACAAAACGAAATTCATTTGTTCGTGGGGTACATTCACCTATCGAAAAATGCCTTTTGGTCTCAAGAATGCTGGAGCTACTTTCCAGCGGGCCATGTCTTTTGTGTTTCATGACCTCAAACATATAGTCGAGGCCTATCTAGATGATTTAGCATCACGCTCTCGCAAGCAAAAAGATCATCCAACACACCTCATACTAATCTTCGAATGATGTCGCTACTTCCAGATTCACTTGAATCCCAACAAGTGCAGCTTTTGCGTCATGTCAGGATGTTTGTTAGGTTTCATAGTTTCAACCACAGGGATCATGGTCCATCCTCTCAAGGTGGAGGCGATAATCCAGTTGCCCCCCCCACACACAATTTTACAACTTCAAAGTATTCAAGGTAAGGAGAACTTCTTATGATGCTTCATCGCCAACTATGCCGAAATTACCAAGGGATTCATGCGCTTACTGAAGAAAGACGTTCCTTTTCTCTAGGATGAAGCCGCGCAACGCTCTTGGGATGCATTGAAACACGCCCTTACAATCGCACCTCTGCTACGGCCATCAAATTATAACAAGGATTTCCTATTATATCTGGCCGCCGCAGAGTCAACCATAGGCATGGTTTTAGTTTAGGAAGACATTTTGTTCTCTGAATACGTGATCTATTACCTGATCCGAGGCCTCGTAGGACCGGAACTTAACTATACACATCTTGAAAAACTTGTGTTGCCAGCAGTACATGCTGTTCAACGGTTCTATCACTATGTTTTGTTTCGTAAGACCACTGTCATTGCCGTCGTGAATCCATTTCAGTACATGTTGACACGATGAGTTATCGGCGGAAAAATAAGTAGATGGATGGTCATCCTCCAAGAATTTGACTTAGACTTCGTCTCAGCGAAGTCAAAAAAGTTGTTGGTCTTCGCAGAACTTATTTCGGAACTTCCGGTTGCGTAAAGTGACGTTGTGACTAAAGAATCGCCTATCTGGGGTGATATGTTTTTGATCGAATCGTCTGATCCCTGGTATGGAGATATACTAATCTATATCCAGACTTTGAAGTGTCCTACCTCTGCTTCTCGTGATGAGCGTCGATAGATACGCCATCAAGCCAAGAACTATCTCATCCTCAATGATACTTTGTATCGGCAAGGTGTAGATTGTCTCTTGTATCGATGTCTCACTCATGAGGAGGCCGTCATAGTGCTCAACGATTTTCATACAGGAGCTTGTGGCGGTCACTTGTCCGGGTTGGCAACCGCCCAAAAAATCTTACGAGCAGGTTACTTCTGGCCCACGCTTATCAAAGATTGTATTGAGTCGGTCAAGAAGTGTCATCCGTGCCAAATCTTCTCACAGAAGATGAGGGCACATACAGCTCCGATGTTTCCTGTTATCACCGTCGGTCCCTTCACCAAGTGGGGGATTGATTACACTCCATGCAACCCCCCATCAGCAAGGGGGCATCGCTATATCATTGTAGTTGTTGACTACTTCACTAAGTGGGTCGAAGCTATGCCAACGTTCAAGGATGATGGAGAGACTGCAACTCTCTTCTTATTTAACCAGATCATAGCACGGTTCAGAGTCCCAAGAGTCATTGTTACTGACCATGGCAGTCACTTTCAGAATCAAATGATGACCGAGTTAACGTCAAAGCTTCGGTTACAGCAAGAACACTCGTCACCTTACTATCCCCAAGCCAATGGGAAAGTGGAAGCTGTTAACAAAATGCTTAAGACAATGCTACAACGAACCATCAACTCAGCCAAATCAAACTGGCATTTGATGTTATACTCGACATTATGGGCTTACCGAACATCGCTTAAGACTGCAACCGGTTTCTCACCTTTCCAACTTGTTTACAGGCTGGAGGCAGTCTCGCCCATCGAATGTCAAATTCCATCTCTAAAGTTGGAAGTACAGTTATTTCCAGACACTTCTCCACTTGAAGAACGGTTAGTACACCTAGAGCAGCTTGATGAACAGCGTCGTGATGCGGCACTGGCCAACGAGGCTCATAAACATAAGGTTAAGTGTCAATATG
>JZKD02S1511629.1:637068-647793 GCA_000966675.3 Picea glauca | reverse complement strand
CTAACAAGATTAAGGCCATGATGGACTGGCGGATTCCCAAAACATTGAAGAATCTTAGAGGATTTTTGGGTTTGATAGGTTACTACTGCAAGTTTGTTCAGAACTATGGAAGAATGACAACACTTTTAACAACACTAACTAAGAAGGATGCATTTTCATGGACTCTAGAGGAAACTAAAGATTTTGAACAATTTAAAGAGGTGATGTGTAAAGCTCCTGTCTTGACCACTCCAAACTTCACAAAAACCTTTATTGTGGAATGTGATGCCTCTGGAAATGGAATTGGTGTTGTCCTAATGCAAGAAGGAAGGCCCATAGATTTTGAAAGTCAACCACTCAAGGGAAAGGACTTACACAAACCCATTTATGAGAAGGAAATGATGGCAATACTACATGCATTGAATAAATGGTGTCCTTACCTAATAGGTAGTCACTTCAAGGTCAAAACAGATCATGATAGTCTTAAATACTTCTTGGAACAAAGAATATCTTCAGAAGAACAACAAAAATAAGTAACCAAGATATTGGGTTATGATTTTGAAATCATCTATAAAAAGGGGAAGAAAAATGTTGTGGCAGATGCACTCTCAAGAAATGATGAAGATGTTGAGGCCTTTCTATGTGCTATCTCGACCATCCAACCTGATTGGATAATAGAAGCAAGGGATGAATGGAAGAATGACGAAAAAGTGTGGACTCTCATTCAAAGGTTGCAACAGGATTCCAATGCATCAGATACATTTACATGGAAAAATGATTCACTATGGTTACTCAAGCATTGTGTACAATACTTTTCTCAAGGGGAGGGGCATGTTAAGCCCTAATATTGGCTCATTACCCCTTAATTGGGGAATATTATATTAGTAATGTTATTTTAATTATGTCGTCTTTAGGCCATTAGTTGTAATGATACCTCCTAGTCTCCTATATATACCAAGAAGACATTTTCATTTTGAATCATCTTGTACTTGAACATCTAAGTGGGGTAAAAAGAGGTTTCCCCCTCGAAGAGTCTTATTATCTGAAATTATCTCTTTTTCAAGGTGTTGAGTACTTTTTCTGAGGTTTTTCTATGCTTTATTGATATTTGGTTCTTAACAAGATGAGGGGACACGGTATCGAAGTGGAATTTCACACATTGGATCCAGAAAGCTTCGACAATATCCAATATTTCTTTACAAAATACAAGGATTTATTGTTGCAACTCAAAGCTTGGAGGGTTGATAAATCTAAGGAGGAGAAACAAATGGTTCTCACCATTCTATCCAAACTTGGTGTTGAATTATTTGTTTTCATATCCACATTCCATTCAGTCAATTTTGCCTCTGGAGACACCTGGAGATGCCTTCTCTTGAGGAATTTTTCGAATCCTTGACCCAAGAGCAAACCAAGTTCATCAACATGGGAAAAATAAAAGGCCCAAAGTTGCATGAGATTACTGTGCAATATGGATGCCATCAATATCAGAAATATAAATAAAAAGACAAAAGGAAAGCTCATGGAAATACCAATAAGGAAGGGTACTCAAAACCCTTCACCGATGCCTCTGGATCCAAAGGTGGAAAGGGAAGAAAAGGGGAGAAATGCACATAATTTCGTAAAGGATTCCATCTAGAATCTGCATGCATGAAAAAAATATATATCTAATGAATCAAATACTTCATAAAAACAACCTTGGAGATTGCATCCCCAAGGGTACCAAGAAGAAGAGGTCAGAAGATTAGAATCCCAAGAAAAGAAATTCTAGCCATGCGTTGATTGCCATCAACTCCTCTCCCTATGCTTAGATCATAGATTCAGGAGAATCGCGTCACATGGCTGCCACAAAAGCAGTATATTCTTCATTGGATGCATGCAAAGTTCCTCCTATTCTTATGGGGGACAACTCTCCGGTCGAGGTCTCCGACAAAGGAAGGATTGAACTCACCAACAGAAGCTTTGAGAATGTGTTGCACGTTCCCAAACTTTCTCTCAATCTTCTCTCCATGTACTAGATGAAAAATTATGGAACATGAAAGAAATTCATATTCACACCTAATGTAGTGGACATCTATCACCTGCAAACCAATTCCAGGGTTGCTACCGGTGACGTAACTCATCAATCTAGATTGTATACATTTTCTGAATTTATTGAACCCGATTTTGCTTTATTGCTTACCCATGTTAATGAAAGCAGTAGGATATGTCATAGTAGGTTAACACATTTGAATTCCATATATATGATATATATTAACACTCAAATATTGGTTGATGTTCTACTAGACATCCATTTCTCCAAAGGAATCTGTGAGGGACGTGTTCTTTGAAAACAACCTCAAGAGAAATTCGACAAAGGAAAGACTTAGAGAGCTTCCTCTCCTTTATATATGATCCATAGTGACCTCATGGGTCCTTGTCTGCATCAATCAATCAACAAAGCAAGGTTTTTTCTCATTTTTGTTGATTATTTCTGACGTTTCACATGGATTTACTTTCTCAGGAAACAATCTGAGGTCTTTCAACACCTCAAAGATTTCAAAGCCCTTATTGAGACACACTCCGAAAATAAAATCAAAGTCCTCTAAACTAATAATAGGGGAGAGTATGTCAATAATGACATCAAAAATATTTCTCATGAGGTAGGGATTCAATTGTAGCACACAATTCCCTATACTCTGCAGCAAAACAAAGTTGTTGAGCGGAAAAATAGATCTCTAAAAGAGATGGCATCTTGCATGCTACATGAAAATTCACTACCACAGGGACTATGGGTTGTGAAACATACATCCAAAAAAAATATCCCAATATATATGTTAAGGATAAGACCACCTACAAGGCTTGGAGCGACCTCAAACTAGAAGTGATCCACTTTCGTATTTTTGGTTCACGTGCATGGGCCTAGATTCCCTCTGAAAAGAGGAAGGCAGTTGATCCACAGAGAAATGAGTGTATCTTTGTTGGATAACCCGAAGGTGTGAAGGAATACAAACTTATTGATCTTTCCTCGGACTGCCTCATCATTGAGAGAAGTGTCGAATTCTAGGAAAGTGTCTCCCATGTACCTCAACAGCCGCATGTAGACACCTTCATTCTTCCAGCTGTCTGAGATGATGAGCATGCACATGCAAACTCTTCTTTAGATGAGATTTCTGACTTAGAGGATTCAAATGATCTAGATATAGATTCAGTACAGTCATAAGCAGATTCAATGCATCTAGATGCAGATACAGAGCCAGAGAAGAGGCCTTAGTGGACCAAGATTACTCTTTAGGATGCAGGGGATCTTATTGGTGATCTAGCCAATACTAGGAGGACTCGATCTAATTTTGAGGAGCCTCCTATTTCACTCACTTCCACTAAAACATTTCCCTCCAGGCATATTTTATTGGTTCAGTCTTCAGATCTGTAGTCTTATGGTGAGGCTACTGGAAATCCCTTTTGGGAATCTTCCATGCAGGAGGAGTACAACTCCCTCCTCGAGAACCAGACTTGTGATTTGGTTCCTCTTTCATCTAGAAGGGAACTTGCCAGATGCAAATGGGTCTATAGGACCAAGAGCACAATGGATGGAAAGATTAGCATATACAAAGCCAAGCATGTTTTCAAAGGCTTTCAACAAGTGCATTTCATTGACTATGATGAGATCTTCTCTCCAGTAGCGAATATGGATTCCATATGTTTGACACTTTCCATTATGATAGCCAAGGGATGGGAATCCCATCATATGGACATGGAGAATGGATTTCTTCATAGTGATATCTCTGAGGAGATATATATGGAGTAGCCCCAGGAGTTTATGGAGGATTCATATTTGGTCTGTTGATTAAAGAAGTTTCTTTATGGCCTTAAGCAGGCTCCGAGGGTATGGTATGAAAAGATGGAATCCTACGTGTTGTCATAGAACTTTGTACATTGTAAATAAGACTCGAATGTCTACATGCTCAAGATGGTTGATTTGCTTCTACTCTTAGTTTCAAATGTTGATGACTTGTTGATCATCGATTGCCTGAATTCGACGATTTCTGTAGTCAAGAGGATTCTACATGACATGTTTTTGATGATGTACATGGGTCCACTACATTTATTTCTTGGAATTGATATCATTGAGGATGCATCAGGCATAAAACTGTCTCAGGACAAGTATGCACAAGATGTCCTTGAGATATTTCACATGACAGACTGCAAGTCTGCTCCAACTCCTTTCCTATCAGGATTCAAACTTAAGGATGGTGGGGACACTCCATTGGCAAACAACACACTGTACAGATAGCTAGTGGGGATATTTTTGTATCTCACACACTCCAGACCATACCTCTCCTATGTAGTTGGCGAAGTTTCCAGGTTCATGCAGGAGATGCATGAGCTACATTAGAAGGATACAAAGCGTATCCTTTGATACGTATAGGACAACATCACCTTTGGGATTCATTATGCAATAGACTCTAAATTAGATCTCATCGAGTTCACTGATTTTGACTGGGATGGAAATAGAAATGATCAAAAGTCCACATCTAGTTACTCACTTAGTCTTGGTTTTGGGCCCATCTGTTGGTCGAGAACGAAGAAGGATATTATTTCTTTATCTTAATATAAGATAGAGTACAAAGGGGTAGTTAACATAACCATTCAAGCTATGTGGCTACAACATTTTCTCATTGAGTTGGGCATTCGGTTTCATTAGTCGATCGTCATCTGGTGTGAAAACTAGAGCACTATGAATTTCTATAGAAATCCAGTTCAGAGGTAGTGGACAAAGCACAACAATATCCACATTCACTACATGTGGGACTTAGTACATGAGGGGATAATCGACCTACAGTTCTTTTCTTCAACAGAATAGATGACACACATCTTCACTAAGACCTTCACTAAGCACAATTTCCATTCTTTGTGAAGTCATCTGGGAGTGAAGGACACAGTTTCCTAGCAACTATCAGTTCTTATTTTTACTTACATTGTACCTTGAGGGTGGGGGGGGTTCCCATGAGGTTTTTCCTCTTTCCTCACTTTATTTCAGTATATCTTTTGTATTTGGGTACCCAACATGGCCTCGTTTCCAGGACCCATTCTTTACTTTCGCCGTAGTGATGTTGAAGGGGGGTGTTGGAATTACTTCACACACACCTAGGATTTATTTTTCCTAAGGTTTTTCCTACTTTTATTAGTCTTTGTCTAGTCTTATAAAGTTTAGGGAGAATATTCCTCTAGGAGAATATTCTCTTCAGTTCTCACTTCAGTTTGACTAGTTGAGTGGAGTCTAGATGCTGCATTGGTTTTGTCACCATGAAACATTGGGATCATCACCAGCTAATGCGCATTAGCCTTTCTATAATCACCAAACTAGTGCATTACCCATGAGTCCCTGATCTCCTCCTCACTTCATTATGTTTCAGTCAGTTAATTGAGGTTGGTAGACTAGTTAGCTCATCTAGGTGGGAGTTCACACCCACAACTGCCTGAGAGACTAGAACATGTAGTAGTTCACTCCCATAACTACTGGTGTGTTCCCAAATCACTCTACACCACCACTATGGGGTGTTGGATTTACCTCCAGTGCACATTTTTTGAGTTATACAAAGTATATTATGTGTAAATTATTCATTACTTATTACGGTTAATGAGAATTCTTCCATTCTTTCTCTCTTGCTTTCTCTTTATCCATTTCTCTCTGCAAATGTGTGTGGTATTTTCTAGCTAGATCTATTATGTGTAGGTTCAACACATTTACACAAAGTGTTGAATTTCCAACCCTCTCAAGGACTCAGACTTCAAGATATAATGGTCCCTTTTTGTTTGCTAGATCTACGGATTTCCTTGACTCCATAAGTTAGGAACTTTGGGGTCTTCGTAATCCTTAAATTTTACCTCTTAAATTAGCCAAGATGTCAAATCCTGATTAACTCAGAGATCAACGGTCCCTTTACCTTGCTCCGATCTGTGACTAGAATTAACTTTAGTTCTTTGACACTTTGGAGAACTATGTTTTCTATGGATTAAAACATCTCGAAGTAGCAATCTCGTGGAGTGAATTGGTATCCATGTTGTCACAATCGATGATGTTTCATAAAAAAGAGAATGACACATGTCACCTGAATTAACATTGATGATGTAACCAAAGTACCCGAAATGAGTGCCATGTGTCATCTGAAATCAATTGATAGGTGACATTTGACACATCGGCTGAAAAAAAAGTTTTTTAGAAAAGGGATCTGACACTTAGACACTTCGGGGCTCCGATATTCATAAGTTTTATCTTTGCAGCTCTAGATTCCTCCTAATTCGTGAAGGCTGAAATCCATAGATTTGATGGTCCTGTATTTATCGTTAACGACTGTCATGATTAACTCTGGCTTCGGGAGTTTAGGACATCTCACACCTTAACAACTTCTCCACCACCTCATGAATGGATGAATTATGAATACTCGGATCTACAGACATGTGTACCCAATGTTCAATGGTATTTATTTACTCCATACTTTGAGACTCTAGGAGTCCCTTAAATTTAACACCATGACTCTAAGTTTCACCGAATTACTAAACCTCTGAAATA
This sequence comes from Picea glauca, assembly GCA_000966675.3. Taxonomy (NCBI): domain Eukaryota; kingdom Viridiplantae; phylum Streptophyta; class Pinopsida; order Pinales; family Pinaceae; genus Picea; species Picea glauca. The sequence continues at coordinate 641,264 of JZKD02S1511629.1, read as the reverse complement.
TGAAGGCTCATAGATTTAATGACCCTTATTCGATTTCCATATCTATGACTAACTTGCACTCTAAGACTTCATATCTTTGGGGTTTCTGGACTCTCTACGATTATGAACCCAAAACTCACTGGATCATTGAATTCATGTGGCTCCAATAACTAGAAATCACTCACTAATATAGGGTGTAGATCACTTTGTAACTTCAGACTTCAAGTCTCTCTTAATGTAAATAACTTAGATCCACCTAAGTAAAGAAGACCAAAGTTCTTAAGGTATAACAGGTGCAAATATCTTGTTTGATTGATTGGTTTTGAGGATTTTGACTCCTCACAATCAAATCTCATCTATTATTTCCTTCAAAAGGATTTCAACTCTTGATTTCCTCTCCTGAACCCTGTGCATGATGTTCTTCCTGAGATTGCCTTAGATTTGAACTTCAACACTCTTTAGCGCATCCATCCTAACATTTGGAATCTAACTGTTGAGGCTCTCTTGCGCTTCCCTTGTGTAAATTTTTCACTATCTCTCCTGAGCTTTGTACTTTTGAAGGTTATGACCTCTTCCCGACTTGAGAGGGTATCTCTGCACTTCAGGTGTTGTGTCTTTTGAACCTTGGGATTTCAAGGAGCCATATATGCACTTCTAGAATTGACTCTAGAAGTGTTGCACTGAGTTACCAGAAGATAAGCTTTAGGATTATTACATAACTTAAACTCATCCTTAGAAAAAACTTTCTTTCGGTTATAGATTTATTTCTTTACAATATCTATTGGTTCACCAAGGTACAGAGTAGGCTTTGGTTTCTACCTTGTGTTGAGATGTTTTCTCTGTTGTTCTTTCCTCTTTTACCTTTTGATATAGATCATATATCTAGCTTCTTGGTTGTACGTTGAAGGGTGGTCACACTCACTCCAGGTAAACATAAGTGATTTTGAAACTGTCATAAATGATAGATTTTCGATTCAAGGTACTATGTTTTACTTTTTAATTTTATTGCCTTGATTTTACTGAAATTACTCGCTATCCTTTAATGAGTAAGGTGATGAATTATATAAATAGTATGCAATGATGTTATTATGAAGTGACCATGTTACTATATATTTTGTATTTGAATAAGGGTGGTTAAGAATGCTAGAATTTATATTTGAATTTTAGGAATGAATTGAAAGTATGTGGATTATATACTTCCTTTCTCCTCATAACAGTCACCAATCTTCAGACCTTAAATGGTCAAGATCAATCAAATGAATCCTAGGCTTGAGCGTTGATTATGTGTCTTGGAAGTCCTAACCCTACAGGATAGGTTGGATTGGTAGTTTTGTTTGTCATCATATGTGAAGTGGCAGATCCTTCATGGTTTAAGTAGTATATAAATATAGTTGTGCAATAGATTGAAAGAAATAAAATGTGTATTGTTGATGTATGTTAATATAATGTATCCCTTTTTTTAATGAAGTTTATTAATGTTTCAAAAAAAAAATTCGCATACTGTTTCTCAAAGTACTTATATGATGTAACAAAGGGGTTGTTACATATGGTATCAGAGGGGGTTCAATCCTTCGACATTGGACCATTATGCCATCCACTATGTTAAACTAAATGATTGAGTTAGATCACTAATAAAAATACAAAAATGTTCTTGCATGTAGTTATGGTTAGAGGATGAAGGGAAAGTAGAGGATGTGGTGCTAGAGGAAGAGGTATGACACCTCTGATAGTACCCTCACCAGAAAGGTTTAATCCCTTGGGAGAGGAGTAAAATGACGATAAAAAACATGTTTTTGTGGAAGACATGGTAGTTTTGATCAGATCCTTTGAGAGGATGTCTGAGGCATTGATTAACTTCTTGGATCGAAATGAGTGTCGAGAATTTGCACCCAATGAGGGTTCACAATGCACTATGTCTAGTAGTTGTAGTATACACAAAGAACTGGAGAAGGTAAAGTTTCTTGAGTTCATCGGTATCATGGATGACTTAGCCACCGAGGCATGGTTGGAGAACATGGTGATGTGCTTCGCACTTCGTGATTACACCTCCAACATTAAATTCTGCATGGCGGTCTTCAACTAAAAGGGAGTGTTATTATATTGTGGAAGACACTTCTACCTCAACTAAACATGCCCATTGAAGACGTGTCATGGGAGTTGTTTGAGGAATGATTCTGGGAGAGGTACTTGTCCTAAGAATTCATTGAGCGTAAGATTAATGAGTTCAATTCCTTATGATAGGGTAGTCCTATGGTGCCAAAGTATAAGGCCAGATTCATGGAGCTACTTAAGTATGCTCCACATCTTAACACAGAGAAGTTAAAGGTCAATAAGTTTTTGTTTGTCCTTAACTTCAAAATTCATGAAAAGGTATGAATCCTAATGACTTAGTCATTGAATGATGCAGTTCATAAGGACCTCATAGTTGAGGAAGAGATGAACAATGGGGGTCAGGGTAGGACTTCTTCTAGACTGACTGGAGAGATGACATTAGGAGTGTAACAACATCAGGCACCAACTAGACAGTCTTCATCGCATCGAGATATGCCTAGAGGACCTATGTTCATGAAACTGAGACGACATAATACTTAGAAAATGACTCCTTACAGAGGACCTCTGAAACATCAACGTCATCTGCAACAATAATATTTTAGGCATGTTCAATAGAACATACTAGGATCACTTACTATTAGACCAACAAATTCTACTTCAGGAACTAAGAGCATTGGATGTTCGACATGTGGTGAGCCACATTACTAGTGAAATTGTCTGATTCAAAAGGCCAGAGAAGCCATATCATTAGGACCAACTACAGTGGGATATTTGGACAAGGCCCATAGGATACATGCAGTGGTAAATAACCACCAAGTTGAGCACCAGTCTACTGTGCTAGAGACGTCATGTACACTCGCAAACTAGAATTACAATATATTGATAGATCCAGGTTATAAAGAGATATTTATCTCTAGTGCAGTGCTGGAGATAATTATTGTAAAGGCAATCGAGTAGGATGAATTAAAATATGTATAAATGGCATCATGTGCCAAACAAAAGGTTGGAGGAAAGGTTACGTACTTTAACCTTAACTTGGGAGACTTTGTGGCAAAGGTAGATCTTTAAGTCATGATATTAGGATCTTATGACATAGTGATTGGTATGGATTGGTTGGAATCATATGATGTGATACTTAACTGTAAGACGAAACAATTAAGTTTGACAGATGATTTGGGACAAAGTAGGGTAATTGTAGGCAGAAACTAGGGAGTGTCCTTGAGGTTTATTTCTTCCCTACAATTGTAGAAGAGTATGAACAAGGAATGCAAGTTATATGAAATCTTAGCGATGAATGAAAAGGGAGAGGCAAAAGGAATAGAAAACCTTGATGTGTTACAAGAGTTTGCCGATGTATTTATAGAGGAGTTACTAGGTTTACCACATTAAAAAGACTTGGAGTTTACAATAGACTTGAAATCGGGAACTAAACCGATAGCAAGAATGCCTTACTGGATGTCAATGCCTGAATTGCAGGAGTTGAATATGCAATTGAAGGATTAGTTGGATTTTGGACTGATACGTTAGAGCCTGTCACCGTGGGGTTATGTTGACGGGTGAAATTGACTATCCATCAACTGGAATAGTGGAATCTGTCCAGGGTTGTCTAATAACCCAAGCTGTTTGGAATGAACCACCCTGATGGGTTTAGCGACTCCATTAGCCGATCTAAGGTCCTAAGAAAACAAAAAAAAGAAAACTACTCTAAACTAACTAATCTAACAAAATAACTATTAAAAAAAACTAAACCAATCTAACTAAAAAGAGAAATAAAACAAACTAATAAACTAATTTAACTATTCTATATATATACAATCTACTATCTGATACTATACTAACTCTAAGAAATCAAATATCTAACTACTAACTAAAATAAATCTTATTCACAAAATGTACAATATTAACAATTTACAGATTTGAATGAAAACCTGAAAACTCATTTGTATTCTGCCCTAAAACAGTGAGAGATATTTTTTGTTGATTTTATAATTTTATGAACATAAATAAAACAAAACTAACTAAACTAAACAACTAATATACTCATTCTAACTACAAATCTAACTAAACATATATCTAACTAAACTATTAATATTATACTAACAAATTAACCAAACAGTCCCCGAGGTGTAGGACAGTCGGTGACGGAGTGTGTTGTTAAGCCACTC
>JZKD02S1511629.1:604382-623299 GCA_000966675.3 Picea glauca | reverse complement strand
ACATTATTTACATTACTTACAGGAAGGCTTCCTTTATCTTGAGGATCAGGATTGTTTTTAGTGGAAGTCTTCTGGGGAACTTTGTTCTGCACAACCTTGTTACCACTTGAATTACCATTTTTACCATTCTTTGAGATATTTTGTAACATTTTTTGTAGCAGAAATGGAAACTTCAATAACTCATAAACATAAATGTTAGCTCTCAAATTTTTAATATCTTCAACTACATCATAATCTAAGTTTGGGTTCACATTACTCTGCTTAGTATCAGCTGATTTATATTGCTTTGGAGGCGAAGTAGTAGTGTTTTCAGAAGAAGGTTTGTTTGCTTTCTTACTCTTGGTATTATAGGGATGTATTGTCTCGAAGTTAGATTGAAAGTTGTTATCCGATAAGTGTCCAAAAATGTTTGGAGAAGACTCTTCTTCTTGAAATATCTCTTGTTCAACTACCTCCTCAGGGATCTCAGGAGGCATCAAGTTATCTTGGGCTTCTAGAATTGTTTGAAGGGCGCATTGCAGACTTTCTAGATTAAGGCCTTTGGTGGTTGGATTAGGTCGGTTGGTAGGAAAAGGCTTCCGGAACGGGGTTTTGTAAGGCCCTTTGCTCGAGGAAGCTTCTTCGGTCATCCTTTTTAAGTCTATAACTTGATTTGACAGTTTTTGAACAACTTTGGTTAAGTTTTCTAAATCAGAATTTTCAAGTTGTGTTTTACTTTGAGTGGGTCTGGGGAGGATTTCGATCTTCTTTTTGGAAGAAGAACTAGTCTTTTTTTCGTTGCTAGTAGAATATTTAAGACTAAGTATGTCTTTTTCAGTCTGGCTGGCCTCCTTGAAGGCTTCTAACAACGTGTCTTTCTTAGATCGTTTAACTGAAATAGCTATACTTTGATGCAAAGCTTTAGTGTAGTATGCTATTATAAGACTCTCATCAGGCATGGAATCCATAGGGATTCGGTTTTTAAGTGTTAAGAATATTTGATTAAAGTCTTTAACCTTTTCTTTCAAGTTCATTCTTAAGCTAGAAAGATCCATGACCAAGACTTCCGGAGGTTTACCGTCTCCGAACTTTTCCAAAAAGCATTACTCAAACTTTTCCCAAGACACGAGGGTATGGGGTTGTTGGGAAAAGTACCATGTGGATGCATTGCCCTCAAAAGTATAAGGGAACAACCTACAGACAACGTCTTCATGTTCGACGTTGCGGAGTCTTATGGCTAACATAAACTTTTTAATGTGATCTTCAACGATCTGTTTTGAGTCAGGGTCAAACGTGGGAAGCCATTTCTCTGGGTGTTTAGGTAAGGGATGCTGAGCTCCAGGTACGACTACGACATCCTGATCAAGCCAAGGTCTAGCAGGGTTGTTCTGATTTTCCATTGGGGTAGTGGGTGTGGAAGTCTGATAAGGGTAATTGCCTTCATCAAAGGAATCTCCTCCAGAAGAGGAAGGATATGATGGAGGTGGTGAAGGGGGTATCCCAGATTCTCCTACAGCAGGATTTAAGATTGGATCTGAAGGATTCACAGTGAGATTAGTGCCTCCTAATTGTTCTTTGACATCAGAGAAGTCTAAAGGTCAGTCCAATGGACGGTTTGGTTGCCTCAAACGGGCCAAGGCACTATGAGTTCTTATAAGAGATTGTCGGACAATCTCTTGTATGTCACCACCTGTAGGATTAGGGGTTGTTGGCTCAACTGTGATCTGTGGATCGTGGGTTGAAGTAGTTGTTGTTTGAAGGGGAATATTATCATTTGAATGGCTTCTAGTCACTATAGGTGAGTTATTAGGTGGTGGAGGAGTCTTGCGACCACCTCGTGCCATTAATTAAATTCAGGCCCTCCTTCTAGCGTCATTTGTTGACAGGCGAAATTGATCGTCCGTCAACTGGAAGAGTGGAACTGGTTCGGGGTTGTCTAATAACCCGAGCCATTTGGGATGAACCACCCTGACGGATTTAGGGGCTCCGTTAGCCGATCTAAGGTCCTAAGAAAACAAAAAAAAGAAAACTACTCTAAACTAACTAATCTAACTAAATAACTATTAAAACAAACTAAACTAATCTAACTAAAAAGAGAAATAAAACAAACTAATAAACTAATCTAACTATTATATATATATATATATATACAATATACTATCTAATACTATACTAACTCTAAGAAATCAAATATCTAACTACTAACTAAAATAAATCTTATTCACAAAATGTACAATATTAACAATTTACAGATTTGAATGAAAACCTGAAAAACTCATTTGTATTATGCCCTAAGACAGTGAGAGATATTTTTTGTTGATTTTATTATTCTATGAACAGAAATAAAATAGAACTAACTAAACTAAACAACTAATATACTCATTCTAACTACAAATCTAACTAAGCATATATCTAACTAAACTACTAATATTATACTGACAAATTAACCAAACAAATAAATGACAAACTGACCTAGAGAAACGCTCCAGGTTTGTCCTGTGTATGATGATTGTCTTAGCTGATCGGAAGGAGGAAACCCGCACCGAATTATCCAGAAGCTTGTTGTAAACGATAAGCTGCAGTGCTCTTCAAATATGATTACAGGACAAACAAGACATAAAAATTACAACAATCTTATGGTTTATAAATCTTCACAGTTAGATAAACCTGTATGCAAAGACTTATACAAAATGATTCAATTAATGAAGAAGAGAAATCTGTGATTCATTAAGTGAAACAAAGTAATTGTTGTATTTTTAAGTAATGAAAGAAATCAGATATGGATAACACATTAATTAAATCATATCATTTTGCAATAGACTATGATAGATAAAGTAGTCTATAATCAACTGCAAAGTGACATGCATAAACTTGAAACAAAAGATTGATATTATGAAAGAAAAATTTGTAGCAATAACATCAACTCTCATCTTAGTTTGTATTAGAAATCCATAGCCTAGTTCTCCCACAAGTGATGATGCCCATTATTACAAAAAATAATAAGTATTTAAAGACCTCCCACAGGGTAAAACATCCCTGTGGAAGTTATCAAAACTATTTACATAAAATCTAGGAAGATATCCCAAGTCCGACTAAACTAGGAACCTAAAATAAAACTAAAACACAAAAATATCTCCTAGACTGTCCAACATGCCCAATGCAATTCAGATGTACCTGAAAAGAGTTAAAAGTGGACAAGTTAGAAGGGTATTTTATTGATAAAAATGATAAAAATCTAATTCTATAGACTAGCTACAGAATCTTGAGATTCTGTAGCTGGTCTAAATCAGACACAGAATCAACATTAATATCAACTCAAATCTTTTAAAGAATTAAATTCAACTAACATCTAATATCTATTTGAAAGTGAATCATTCAAATTGAAATTGTTATACTAATTTGAAATCAAACAAGACCAAGATCAATCAAATGACTACAAAGATACATTTACTTTGTTTCATTTGTTGTCACAAAATCGGGTAAACATAATCATATTGGATAGCCGACAATAATGAAAATGATTCATAACCAATTGAAATTGATACAGCTAAACAAATGGTAGGCAATTGTTTATGCTGCCTTATCAACAGGAAACACGATCGAATCCATACGAAAAAAACAAGATCATTTTTAAATTGATATAACTGTATTAACAAAAACCAATGATCTATGTCATTAGCGAATCAAATCAAGACTGGTGTGTAAATCAACTCAAATGAAATCATAACAGGATCAATCAACTGATAACAGGATATGTAGGATTTGTTCAATCGTTTGTTATTTCTATTTGGGGCAAACAAATCGATTGACTTTGAACAAAATCGTTCATTTCAAAACAAACATATTAACCAAATTTGACAGAGATAACATTTGTCGATCTGGGTTTAATCAACTCGTTTTGCAAATTAAAATCAAGCAGAGCAACATCTATGACACGAATCCACCTCATGAAAATGATCATACTAACTGAAAATATACAACAATCCAATCAAGCGAATCGAATAGTTGGAGTTTAACATAGTCATTATGAATCAAAACCGCTCCATGATTTGGGCGTAGATATATTTTCTACAGGATTAAATGAGAATATCGTTTTCATATGAAACAGAGTCGTTCTTTCCAAATCAGAGTGAATCAGAGTTGTATTCCTGATTTAAAAAATTATATCACATGACATATTAAAAAATCATAACAATCAAACTCACGAAATCGTTCGACAATGACAACATACAAACTAACCATAACAAAATCAAATCAAAACATGATCATACTCTAAATTTAGCATGAAAACCTTTTGTTTAGGTTAGATACAAAAAAATCCAATCGAAAGTAAACCATTGATTTTGTTAACTCAATAGACAAATGAATCAAATCTAATGAAAACCTATCAAAGGCTAAACTGGGTATGACCGAATCATTTAACCAAACCACAACCTCATTCAATTTTAGCAAAATGAAAACAATGTACAGGATGAACAACATAACCGTTTTCGATATGGATTAACAGAGTCATTTTGAACAATAGACAGAGCTATTTGAAAACCAAACTTAAATCATTATATTAATCCTAGCGATTCACAAAACGAAATTGATACCGCAATTCATACCTGGATGATGAGCAGATGGCTTGATCATGACATTTTGGAGTTGACGACGACTGTAGCCGATTCGACATTCATGAAAACGATGGAACCTGTGGTTTTTTTCTTCCTATCATTTGCTTGAAACTTGTTTCTTTGGCTGGTCAACACAACAACTTGGTTCTCCAGCGATTTGATTTTAAATTGAAGTAAGGGAATGTCTATATAGTATCATTCCAACCACGCATCACATTGGTCACATGACGACTGTCTGGGCTTTGAAGAAATAGGTGAGGGTTTGGTTAAATCGCCAAGGGTTTCGTTAGGTAGCTTGATCCCTGGGTAACTGGGATTGTTCCTTAGGCAAGGGGGGATATTAGAAACAATGTCATAGGGTGGGTCGGAGCACAGACCCTGTGAGTAAGGGTACTCACTAGCTAGGAAGCGTTCTATGTCAGAGTCTGAGTCTTCACTGAGGACTATGGGCTTCTGCTTAGCACTAGGATTAGGTTTATTCCTAGCCATTCTCAAGATAAGCCGAGCATTCTTTTTACCTTTTCCATCAACAATAGGGTTTTCCTTGGACTTTTTTCTTACAGGCTTTTTTATAGCCTCATCCTTCTCAGTTATAACATCAGGTAAGTCAATATCAGGGTTGACCGAGGGTTTAGGAGAAGGCAGTAGGACATGGAAGGGCATGGGTGGCCCGACCTTAGCTTCATTAATCACAAGCTTGTCAATCTGGAGAGGGTCTGTACCATCAAAACCATTTCGAGAAATAAAAGCTCCCCAACTATCCCCGTGGATATTTAAGTGATGAACAACGATGATTCTAATTAGGCCATGGTGGAACAGGCTACTATCGACCTTCTCCCTGCTAAAAATTTTTGACATTTTATAAAGTCTACGCTGGAAATAAAAAGGCATATTCAATGGATACCCTATAAAATTCATTAACATTCGAAGGTGATAAATAAAAACGAGTCCATATCGACCCTCACGGGTCACTAATTGTTTGACCACCATCAAAAGATCATGCCATCGTGGTTTAAGCGTGGAAATCGGCATACCTCTGTCACGGGATGTGACCTTTCATGAGACGAACAGAAGTGGCCATGGCACCTCCTCCACTTTAGAGTTTTTAAACCAACGTTGGCCCGTGGATGGTAACCCAGTGGCAGAGCTAATGAACTCCACTGATTTCCAACTCAATGTCACCCACCTTGGCTCTAAAGCCATCAAAATTTAGGGCGAACTATTAGGCGACAAATAGATTAAAACCCTCGAATCATTGTACAAAGGTGAGCCAACCGCTATCCTCTAAGTCTTTCCATGCATTGTTGAACACCAGGAAGGCTTGGCTACCGTTCGGCTCAATTCGCACCACTGGTGCCATGGAGAATATTACATGGTAAGTCTAGGGTTTGAATCATAGCATACACAGGAGCACAGTGCACGAAGGGTTTCCCGATGCTAGCAAAGGTGAAACAGGAATAAAGGATAGGCATTAATGACATCGTGCAAAGGTGATGGAGCTTATTTTTTGGCCATGCATAATAGTTATTGCCTAGGTACAACCGACGATGCTTTCAACTATACAAATCTCAATGCACATGTGTTATAACTATTCCATTTCAATCAATCCATTGAAACCTTTGGTAAGTGGATAAACCATGCATGAAATCAAACATTATTCCATAGATTTAAAACCAACATACAAATCGAAACCAATCCCAAGTGTTAGACCAATGCGCCAATGCGTTTGATCACAATTCAGATCAAGAGGTTAACGAATGTGCCAATGCATTTTAAACTAGGTGTCATATCAAATGAAAATATATCAAGGGTTTAACCATAACACCTATATATTTTATGAAACCAATGGTCAAGTAGATCAAATCAAAGAACATATAAATCCAATTGCCAATGGATCACAAACTTAATCACTCATGAAATGAAACTACATGATCAATCAAAGAATGTCAAATGAGTGCAGATCAAAAGGTCTTGCCAACTGTATAATGATAATTAAAATGTAAGCGCAATAGGCATATCGACAAGAAGGATAACGACAATTCAATAATGATTCTAATGAGACTTCGAAAGATCAAGTTTTCATGCTTACATTCTTGAAAACAAAAACGAAGGTAAATGCGCAAATGTCGTAAAAATAAAAATGTCGTTTATTTGAGAATTGCGACGAAAAATTAATGTTTGCAAAACATTAGTGTAGGCAGCTTATAAGACAGTAGAAAAATGTGAATTGGTTGCCAACGGGTTATCTAGTGATATTTTTTAGAAATCAAGATGGATCATGTAGAATTTGCATTGACTACCGTCAATTGAAAAAAGCTATGATCAAGAATCAATATCTATTTCCAAGGATAGATTATTTTGTTTGATCAGATGAAGGGAGCGACAATGTTTTCGACGATTAACATGAGATTATGATATCACCAGTTATGGATTAAAGAGGAAGACATCCCTAAGACCTCTTTTAAGATGTGATTCGAATACTATGAGTTTACATTGTTACCATTCGTATTGATGAATTCCCTGGGGCTATTCGTGAGTTTGATGAATGGGTTGTTGTAGGAATACTTGGACAAGTTTGTTAAAGTTTTTATTGATGACATACTGATTTATTCTCAGACAAAGGAAGAGAATGATGAACACTTGAGATTGCTACTGCAGTGCCTAAGACAAAACAAATTGTTCAGGAAGCTATCAAAATGCTCTTTTTACCAATTGAAGATTCATTATTTGGGACATATCATATATAATGAAGGTATCATTGTGAATCCAACAAAAGTGGAGGCCATTATGGAATTTCCAGCACCTACTAGCATACAAGAAGTACATAGTTTTATGGGTCTAGGAGGACATTACCGACGATTTTTCAAAGGCTTTTCCAAGATAGTAAATTTGATCACAGAATTGCATAAGAAGAACAAGACGTTCTTATGGACTGAGAAATGCACAAAAGCATTTAAAAATCTTAAGGAATTGCTGACAACAACACCGATACTAAAAGTCCACAACTTGGACAAGGAATTCTTGGTATGCACAGATGCATCCAAGGAAGGTTTAGGCGGAGTCTTGATGCAATACGGTCAAGTAATCTCTTACATTTCGAGGAAGTTTAGAAAACATGAGGAGAACTATGCAACACATGACATGGAACTATTGGCAATTGTATATGTCTTGAGAGTTTGGAGAAATTATTTAATTGGACATAATTTGAATTAAAGAAAATCATTGTGGATTGCAGCATAATTTTACACAAAGTGACCTGAACCCGTGACAAAGGAGTTGGTCAGAATTACTTAGCGAATACAACATTGAAATTACTTACATTAATGTAACTGTGAACCAAGTGGTAGATGCGCTGAGTCAGAGACCGCACATATTTTTTGTATTAGCTCTTAAGAAGAATCTTCGAGAAAATATTCTACCTTTACAATTTGATGATGACTAGTATAAATAAGTTAAGAATAATATTGGACGTGATACCATGATGGTACTGAATTATGAAGATTATTCACTAGACGACGATGGATTTTTAAGATTTAATGGAATAAATTACGTACCACCTAATTATGAACTGAGAAGTTTTATCTTGAGTTAATCACATCGAGTAGTATACATGGCTCATTCGGGAGTCACGAAGATGAAGGCATACCTTAATCCTTTATTCTTATGGAAGGGAATGAAGGAAAACATAGTTGGATACGCCATGATATGTCTAGAATGTCAACAAGTGAAGGATGAACATAGACATCCAACATTATTGTTACAGCCACGTGATATTCCAGAATCGAAATAGGAGGTCATTTCGATGGACTTTATCGTTGGATTTTCATTGAGAACAAGAAGACATGATTCGATTTTTGTGGAATTTCACACTCTAACGAAGAGTGCAAACTTTATTATTATGTGTACGATGTATCAGGCTCCATACATAGCTAGATTATTTACCAACGATATTATAATATTGCATGGAGTACAAATAAATATCATATCCGATCGAGGATCGACAATTATAGGATGGTTTTGGACCACTTTCCAAGAGGCTCTAGGAACACAACTTAATTTTATCACAACTTATCACCCCGAGACAGGCGGGAAAACATAAGGAACAAACCATATTTTGGAGAATGTGTTACCTATGTATGTAATGGACCAACATAAACATTGGGAAGAATTCTTGCCACTAGTAGAGTTTTCATACAACAACAACTATCAAAGTATGATTAAGATGGAACTATTTGAATTTATTTATGGGAGACTGTGTATGACGTCATTGAGTTGGGATCATCTCGAGGACAATATTCTAGTAGGACAAGAAGTGATACAAGAAATGGAAGAATAGATGCAATCGATAAGACATAGGATTAAAGAAAAGAAATATTGACCGAAAAATTATGTTGATGTGCATCGCGTTGACCGCAATTATGAAATTGGAGACAAAGTCTTCTTGTGGGTAAAACCACAAAAGAGTTCAATCAAGTTTGGAAAGGGTGCTAAACTCTATCCTAAATTTTTGAGACCTTTCGAAGTTGTGGGAAAGAAGGGACCTGTGGGTTATCGACTATCCTTTCTTGATTCTTTGAGGCATATGCATGACATATTTCATGTATCTATTTTGAGACATTATATCATTGATCCTTCACATGTTATTGACATGCATTCTTTGCATGTGTCGCATGAGGGTGCTCTCATGGTGGAGCCAATCCTCATTCGGGTCCATCTCATTTGACAGCTACAACATCGAAAACTCGATCAGGTCAAGGTCCAGTAAGACAATTATAGTCCACACTCGGCTACCTGGGAGGATGCATATGAGATGCATCAACAATTTCCTTACTTGTTTTGATAAATTTAGAATTATACATCTATGTTAGATACATTTATTACTTACTTTATATATACGGTACAAAATTTGGGATGAAGTTTAAAACAAGAGGGGGTGTATGTAACATCCCACCCTACTGAACATACTATTTTTGACTTATTCTTTGAGGAAACTTTCTTGCAAGTGATCCGGGTATGGCACATTATGATTTCATTCAGATTATGGGTTATATATGATGATGTTGAGGGTTATGGATTATTTATTATATTGATGTATATATATTGACAGATTCTTTTGATGAGTCTTCTTGAGTGTTCAAGAGATATGATAGGTTAAGGATGTTGATGGCATCAACGGATTCCCTTGGACTCTGGATTGAGTCAGGGAGTGGATTTTAATTATTTAGTATTTAATTTCACGCACATATGATGTTAGTTTATTATAGTATGATTTATGTATATGGAATTATTGACAGTGTTTTCTCAATGGATGCAAGCTTGAGGATGCTTTCTAATCCAACTCACATAAGGAGTAAAGGGGCCATGCACAAAAACCAGACATTTGAGGGAGAGGTGTGACAACATCCCTGTCATATCCTACTAGCACTCCAACCATGGTTTGAACTGTAGGTTGATGATTAACTAGTTTGAGAGGTCCACGATGTTTTGAGGGAATTCTAAGACAGTCACTCACGAATATTTCTAAGGGGTGTGCAATAAGGGAGATTCATTGTTCCTTAGAATCCCTTATTCTCCCACAAGTTCGACCGAGTGGAGTGTTGATTCCAAGGGGCATACAACTTCCAAAACAAGTTTAGGGTGAGTGGCACCCTTGGATCATAGAGGTGCATCTTGAAGTGCACGTCGCATAATTAATATTGATTCAATAAATATAGATGGCCTAGGAAAACATTGAATTATTTAGACCTTGTAGGATTAACTAATGAATTAAATGATAGATTTTAGTTGAGAATACTAACAAGAGTCAAATCCTAAGTCTAATATTTGGCCTAAGTCTAAATTTGATTTGGGAACTATCTAAAATATTAAAGTGGGGATAAATGAAATACTAGGAAAACGGTTGGTTAAATCTTAAGACTAGATAAAATGCACATGTGCGCATGAATTTAATAAAAAGGAATTTTTAAATAGAAATAAATAATAATGAGAGGTTGGTTGTACATATAATAGAATCTAGATTCAAACTACATTAGTCTAACTAGAAGAAGACTCCTAATTAAAATCTAAATAAGATCTAGTTAGGAGACACTCCTTAAATGAGATTATGGGGAACAAAGGGACACATGGGAGTGAAAATAGTAACACTTGGAGGAATGTGAAGATTTTTTTACCTTTTTAAATAAAATAAAATCGGTAAATGTTGGAGTAACTTGGGGAGATTATGACATGTGTGTGAGGGAATAATCCAAATCTAAATTAAGTAAAACTTTAATTATCTATGCATAAGGACATGTGTCAAGGAAGAAAAGGCTATAAAAAAAAATTCCGGAGAAAGGAAAAGGATCATATTTTTATGAGCATTGTTATGCTTTCAAATTATTATTAGACTTTGTTTTACTTGTGAAAGTTGGGTTACCAGGCTTGTAAGAGAGTGGAAGATCTTCCTTATGAGGGAAAGTCTTGGAGCTATATTGGTGGTTTTTCTATGTGTGTCCCCTTTGTGGTTCAGAGGGATAAGGGGGAAGAAGATTACCCTTAGCATTGGATGGGAGGTATCAGTGAAGTCTCTATGATTAGAAAGTAAAGGAAATGAAGGAGCACAATAATTTGAAGGAACCTTCATTACGCAACATTTATTGGTTCTGGTATTTTAATATTATGAATTTAAATTGTATTACGAATGCATTATTAAAATATATTGTTAGGGTCACTATGAAATTCACTAGAAGCACTCAATGAAAATTGTTAAGGTTGTTGACCAAGGATAATAGTTATAGTGTTTATAATTTAATTTTCATAGTAATTTTGAGCATTTCTTCTTTATAAATTTGGGGTGGCTTGATCCCCAGTGTGAAATTTGAATTTAGGTGGTGTGTGGTCTAGGTTCAAAAACTTGTATCTTATCCATGTTGAAGTTTGAATGATCATAGTTTTTTGTTGAAATTATTTTAGGAATTTAACAGTGAATAGTTCTCTTGTAAACTAAGGATTGGATCTGAATTTACATCATGAATTTATTGGGTGAATTGAATTAATTCAAATTTATGTGTGGATCTTCAGTCAAAATCGCTGATAAACCCAATTTAATAATACGATGGAGTATTTTTTTTTTGTATTTTAAAAACCAAAATTTCGGGACTAGGGAAGACCTGTTAAAGTCTCCAAATTTATGATTTGAACTTCTAGTGCATTAGCCCCTTTTCCTAAACAAATTTATTCATGTGACTAGGAGCCAGAATCTAGTGCTAGTCAAAAAGGGCTCTATTATGGGCTCCAGAACTTTGACGCTCTGGAGGTTTCTTAAACTCAACAATCCTTTTCTCCCGAATTTATAACCGACAGAATTCAGTCAAAAGATGAGATGACTGGAAATTGTAGGTTACCCTACCCTACCACCTTCCCTCGTTAAATTTTAAACAACTTAATCTAACAACTGGCAGATATTTTTCCTTACATGAGTTTTTATGGTGGAGATCCACTATAGAGCTCTAGAATTCAGGGTTTCCCTGCTTGCACAACTTGAAACTGTTCTACCCAGATCACCGAACCTTCAAAGAGCTCGGGGATATAATGGTTTACACTCTTCCTAAAATTTATGGTTCTCTTCCACTCCAAAGTTTGAAACTCCAGGAGTTCTCTTTTTGTAAACATCAACCCATTTCCTTTGGAGTGTCAAACTTAAGACCCTCCCAAGGAATTATACTTGAGGATCTAACGATCCTGGTTTGTTTGCTAGATCTACATATCTCCTTGATTATGGAAGTTCAGAACTTTGGGGTATTCTTAATCCTTAAATTTTACCTCTTAACTTAGCCAGAGGGTTGAATCCTGATTAACTCGAAGATCAACAATCCCTTTACCTTGCTCTGATCTGTGGCTAGAAGTAGCTTCGAAGCTCTGAAATTTTGGAGAACTATTTTTTCTCTAGATTAAAATGTACTAGAGTGATAATCGCCAAGAGTGATGTGACAAACATGTTGTCACAATCGATGACATGCCATAAAAATGAGAGTGACATGCATCACCTGAATTACCACAAATGACGTAACCAAAATAACTGAAATGAGTTCCACGTGTCATCTAAAATCAATTGAGAGGTAGCATTTGACACATCGAGTGAAAAAACGTTTTTGATAAAGGGGCTCCATCACTTTGGCACTTTAGGGCTCCGAGCTTCGAAAGGTTTATCTTTGAAACTCTCATTTCCTCTGAATTCACGAAGGTTGACACCCACAAATCTGAAGATCATGGATTTACCATAAACAATAATCAGGATTAACTCTAGCTTAAGGAGTTTGGAACCTTTCACACCTTAAAAAATTCTCCACTACCTCTTGAATGGCAGAATTCTGAATACTCAGATCTACAAAAACGTATACCGAGTGTTCGACGATATTGATTTACTCTGGACTTCGGGACTCCCTTAACTTGAAAACTATGGCTCTAAGTTTCATCGGATTACCGAACCTCTAAAATATGAATGCTTGTAGCTCTAATGACCCTTATTTGATTACCAAATATAAAAATGTCATTCACTCTAAGATTTCAGACCTTCAGGGTTTATTGACTCTCTACAATTACAAATCCAAAACTCACTGGATTGCCAAACTCCTGTGGATCCAATGCATAGAAATCACTCACTAATCTACAGTGTAGATCACTTTGTAACTTTGGACTATAGGGCTCTCTTAAGGTAAATAACTCGGATCCACCAAAGTAAGGAATCCCGAAGGTCTTAAGGTTTAATGGGTTCCCATCTCCTATCTAATCAAACGATTGTGAGGATTTTGAATCCTCATGATCATATCCCATCCATCAATTAATTTGAATGGATGTCAACTCTTGATTTCCTCTCTTGAACCCTGCACACACTGTTCTTCCTGATATTAACTTAGAGTTGAACTTCAACGCTCTTTAGCGCATCCCTCTAGAGCTCTGGACTGTAACTATTGAGGGCTCTCTTACGCTTCCCTTGTGTAAATGTTTCACTACATATCTCGATATTTGTACTTCCAAATGATATGACCTCTACCCGACTTGAGAGGGTCTCTATGCACTTCAGGTGATGTATCTTCTAAACCTTGTGATTTAAAGGAGCCATCTACGCACTTCTATAATTGACTCTGGAGGTGTTGCACTGAGTTACCAGAAGAGAAGCTTCAATATTCTTACATAACTTAAACTCATACTTAGAACAAACTTTCTTTCGGTTATCGGTTTATTTCTTCACAGTATCTGTTGGTTCACCAAGGTATCGAGAAGGACTTGGTTTCTACCTTGTGTTGAGACATTGTCTCTATTGCTATCTTCTCTTTCAACTTGTGATATAGATCAGATACCTAACTACTTGGTTGTATGCTGAAGGGTGGTCACACTTATTCCAAGTAAACATAAGTTATTTTGAAACTTTCATAAATGATATATTATTGAATCAAGGTACTTACTTTTATTCTTTAAGTTTATTGCCTTGATTTTACTGAAATTACTTCATATCCTTTAATGATTAAGGTGATGAATTATATAAATAATATGAAATGATTTTATGATGACGTGACCATGTTACCATATATTATGTTTTTGAAGAAGGGTATTTAAGAACGCTTGAATTTATATTTGAATTTTAGGAATGAATTGAAAGTATGGGGATTACATACTTCCTTGTTCCTCATAACAATCACCAGTATTGAGACCTTAAATGGTCAAGACCAATCAGATGAATCCTAGACTTGAGCGTTGATGATTTGTCTTGGAATTCCTAACCTTACAGGATAAGTTGGGTGGGTATTTTTGTATGTCATCTTATGTGAAATGTGAAGTGGAAGATCCTTCATGCTTTAAGTAGTATCTTAATCTAGTTGTGCAATAGAATAAAAGAAATAAAATGTGGATTATTGATGTATGTTACTATAATGTCTCTCTTGTTCTAATTAAGTTTATTAATGTTTCAAAAAAAACATTCTCATACTAATTCTCAAAATAGTTATATCATGTAACAGAGGGGTTGTTACAAGTTCACTCTCGTAACTGCATGAGAGACTAGACTAGGTGGAAGTTTACTTCTGTAACTACTGGTGTGTGTCCATATCACTCTAGACCACTTGTTAAGCCCTAATATTGGATCATTACCCCTTAATTGGGGCATATTACATTAGTAATTTTATTTTATTTATGTCGTCTTTATTCCATTAGTTGTAATTATACCTCCTAGTCTCCTATATATACCAAGGAGACATTTCCATTTGGAATCATCTTGTACTTGAACATTTATGTGGGGTAAAAGTAGGTTTCCCCCTTGAAGAGGATTATTATTTGAAATTATCTCTTTTTCAAGGTGTTGAGTACTTATTCTAAGGTTTTTCTATGCTATATTGATATTTGGTTCGTAACATATGGCATCAGAGCTCAATGTCTTGGGGTTTCGGTGCTATATCCAAGACACCGTGGAATTTTTTCTATAACATTTTTTCTAGAATGATTCAAAAGGAACGACTTGGAGGATATTTATTATACAGATCAAGGTAAGTTGGGTTAAAAATTCAACACCTTAGGCCTTATAATTTCATAGATATAGCCTTTGTAATATAGGGTTCTGGAATCATCCTGAATTGAGTCATTGTGGAATTTTTTCTATAAACGTTTCTCTGTAATGTTTCAGACCCTGAACGCTGGAGGATATTCTCATAAATTAGTAAGGTATCGTTGGTAGCAATTTCAGCTTCTGGGTAATCGTAAATTTATAGATACACCCTGTGGAAGGCAGGGTATCTGACTAGTCCTATTGACTAGTCTCAAGAAGGTGTTCCAGGTAAAACAATCATAAATGATTCCTAGAGTATCCACATTGAGTGAGAATAGTTGCATTGGATAGGGGAAATACCATATTAGTTTGGGTACAAGTTTCAGAATTTTATATCAATTATTTTGTGCGGGGCACGCTATACAAGTGATATTTCCTAGAAAGACCAAAAATCAACAAGTTGTGGGGAAGTTACTGTAAATTCCACCTGGAACATCCAATTGTTATCAGACCTATGGAATTGAACAGAAGAAATATCAGAGACTTGTAAAAAATAAAAGTTCATACTCAAAAGGGCCGAAATTTTGGATATACAATAAAAGGAAGATTTTCTAGCAAAACCACCTCAAAATCAAGGTTTAAAGTGATACTTGGCCAACATGCCACCCAAAAAGGGAACATCTACACCAAATAAGCCTCCAGACAATCCTACTTGGAGTCTTGATGAAGGTGAAGAAATACGTAGGGACATAAATGATTTACAAAAGAAGACATTAACAAAAGATGAACTACAAGAGATGATGGATTCAACAGAAGCTAATTTTGAGGCATTAAATACTAAGATGGAAGCTTTAAAAGGGGAGATCATGGAAGGATTGAAAATTTTCCTATTAGAGAGGACACCTGAAAGTGAAAATGTATCCCATGAAATTCATGATGAGGACATAAGGAAGGTGAATACAGAATGGAGAAACTCCAACTTTGGGTTGAAGACCAACCACGTTCCTAAGATCGATATGAGGAAGTTTGATGGCAAGGACCCAATCACATGGATACTTTATATGGAGTAATTCTTTGATCTAAATAATGTGAAACATACATAAAAGGTACAAATTGCTTCTTTATATTTAGAACCCAATCAATTTGTATGGTATCGATGGCTTTGTTCTCGAAAATAACTTGTCACTTGGACAATTTTCATGGAAGAAATGATAGCACACTATGAGGATACACGGAGAAATACCTTCTTTAGACAATTGATAAATCTCAAGGAAAAGTGTTCAGTTACCGAGCACATTAAGAACTTCCAAAGATTGATTATAAAGGTAATAGATATTCCAGATGAGCACTTGATTGATGTATTCATAGGAACTTTAAAGGATAACATTCAACGTTAGGTTCACCTTTGGGAACACAAATCATTAGAGAATGCATTTAAGGTGGCAAGAAATTTTGAAAGTAAAAATATGGATATGGCTACTAGAAGGACCAATCCTAACATCTATAGATAGAATACTGCTCCTTCTAAAAAACCTCAACCTACAAGGTTGACACCTCAACAATTGGAGGAAAGAAAAGAAAAATGTTTATTCTTTAATTGTGACATCAAGTATAGTAAGGGACATAAGTGTGGTGAGAATAAATTATTCTACATAGATTGTGAACAGGAATAAGAAGAAGAACAAGAACCATCTCAAGATGAAAATGTAGAAGCAATTTCTTCTGAAGATTTGAATCCCACGATATATTGTAATGCATTGGGTGGAATTAGCACTCCTCAAACCCTCAAGATCGAAGGATACATCAAAAAGGAAAAGGTAATACTCCTAATTGATTCTGGCAATACTCATAAATTCATTCACTATAAATTATCCAAATCTCTCACTTGATTTGTATATACAGCACCAGAGTTTCAAGTAATGATTGCAAATGGAGGAACTATCAATTGCTCAGGAAAATGAAATAAGATAAATCTTACTATGGGGGAATATGTAATGAATAGTCCAATGATTTCTATACCCATCGGTGGTGCTGATGTTGTACTAGGAATCCAATGGTTACAATAATTAGGAACAATGGATTTTAATTTTCAAGAACTTTTCATGAAATTTTCATTCGAAGGAAAATAAATTGAGTTAAGAGGTATCACAGGGAAACTCGGTAAGGTGATAAGCTCTAATGGGATGACACAATTATTGAAAAATGGGCATCAAGGCGTTATTGCAAAACTATTCTCACTAGATATTCAAACATCTAATCCATCTATTCCTCAAGATCTCCAAGGGATCATTGATAAGAATTCCAAAGTATTTGAAGATATTCCCAAAGGTCTTCGACCCACTTGAAAACATGATCATGAAATTCACCTAATTCCTGGGAGTGTTCCTCCTAACATCAGGCCATACAAATACCCTTATGCCCAGAAGAGTGAAATTGAGTGCATGGTAGAAGAAATGTTAGAGGCTGTCATTATTAAACCTAGCCAAGTTTTTACTCTACACTAGTGGTAATGGTAGTCAAAAAGGATAGTTCATGTCGTATGTGTCCAGATTATAGAGAGCTCAACAAGATCACTATTAAAGATAAGTTTCCCATTCCCATCATTCATGAATTGTTAGATGAACTACATGGAGCAATCTATTTCAAAAAATGGGATCTCCGTTCAGGGTATCATCAGATTAGAATGAAGGAAGAAGATATCCCAAAAACAACATTCCAAACTCATGAAGGCCATTATGAATTTTGTTTCATGCCTTTTGGCATTACAAATGCACCTTCCATATTAAAAGGGTTGATGAATTCCATTTTCAAGCCCTTCCTTCGAAAATTTGTTTTATTATTTTTTGATGATATACTAATCTATAGCAAGTCTTGAGAGGATCATGTGCGACATGTTTACAAGGTGCTACAACTACTAAAGGAGCAACAACTATATGCCAAACCATCCAAATATTTCTTTGGAGTGAAGGAGGTAGAGTATTTGGGTCATATTTTATCTCATGAAGGTGTCAAGGTAGACCCTAACAAGATTAATTCCATGATGGACTGGACGATTCCCAAAACATTTAAGAATATTAGAGGATTTTTGGGTTTGATAGGTTACCACCGCAAGTATGTTCGGCACTATGGAAGAATAGCAACACCTTTTATGGCACTAACTAAGAAGGATGCATTTTCATGGAATATAGAGGCAACTCATGCTTTTGAACAACTTAAAGAGGTTATGTGCAAAGCTCTTGTCTTGGCCACTCCATACTTCACAAAAACCTTTATTGTGGAATGTGGTGCCTTGGGAAATGGAATTAGTGTTGTCCTAATGCAAGAAGGAAGGCCCCGGATTTTGAAAGTCGACCACTCAAGGGAAAGGACTTACACAAACCCATTTATGAGAAGGAAATGATGGAAATATTACATGCATTGAATAAATGGCGTCCTTACCTAATAGGTAGGCACTTCAAGGTCAAAACAAATCATGATAGTCTTAAATACTTCTTGGAACAAAGACTATCTTCAGAAGAACAATAAAAATGGGTAACCAATATATTGGGTTATGATTTTGAAATCGTCTATAAAAAGGGGAAGAAAAATGTTGTGGCAGATGCTATCTCGATCATCCAACCCGATTGGATAATAGAAGCAAGGGATGAACGGAAGAATGACGAAAAAGTGTGGATTCTCATTCAAAGGTTGTAGCAGGATTCCAGTGCATCAGATACATTTACATGGAAAAATGATTCACTATGGTAAAAAGATCGCTTATATTTATGTAAGAACTCCCAACTCAAACAAAAGGTATTATTGGAATT
>JZKD02S1511629.1:575141-589392 GCA_000966675.3 Picea glauca | reverse complement strand
ATATATATATATATATATATATATATATATATATATATATATATTGTATTTTCCGAAACTCAAAAAAAAAGTTTCCCAATACCTGCTCAAATCCCTCCCATATAACTCCTGGATCACTCAAAATGATTTTTGGTATAAAGAAACTGATAAGGGGGGCCAAAAAAGTGATAAAAAGAGGCCAAAAAGTCTATAAATAGAAGTTGGTAGCTCATTATCACCATTGCTGATTTGGAAATTGACTCTGGAGCCAAAAGACCGCCTTTGCCAAAGATCATGATTCCAGGAGCTACAGTGGACGAAACAGACTTTTTCTTGGACCAAGTAAGTAAAAACTCCCTTATATAGCTATTCAATACTTCCTTTTTAGCATTTAGTTGATTTTTGGGGTGGGCGTCGACCTTAAAAAGGTCTGCCCTAGGTACATGCATGCAGCTCAAAGGTTGCATGCGTGTACACGCGACTATTGCCTCGACAGGCCGCGTGTATCACCCCTTAATGGTGGAAAAGTAAATGGAAACATGTATTGACCCTCCTTTACCTTGTTGTGTTGGCAGGATGTATGTCCAGTGGAGGGAAAGGGAGCACAAGGCCTCTAATGAGTTAGTGGTTGCAGATCCGAATGTTGTGGCCGTGCTGACGCAGTGTGGGTTGGTAAAATTCTTTTTATGTTCGTTCATGTGCGCACAACCAAGGCTACTGAATGCATTGGTGGATTACTGGCACCCTGATGCAGAGGTGTTCATGCTAGAGGGGCAATCCTTGGTGCCCACCGCCGAGAATATTTACTTTCTGACTGGCCTCTCAAGGAGAGGGGAATCGGTCAACTTTTAGACTTTTCCTGCGGGGCCGAGCAAGGTATCGGAGCTGATAGATGAGTACTGTGAGGCTGGGACTGATCATATAGGTTCCTTGGTACCTATTAGTAGGATTACCAGCCTCGCCCTATAGACTATTTTATTGATCATTGGGCGGATTACCGGCTCAGCAGCTGTGCATCAGGCTTCGCACGCACAGATGAACTGTGTGATCCAGTGCATGAATGCACAAATTTTTGATTGGAGTACCACACTGTTGGAGTGCATGAAGAGGTAATTGACATATTGTCAATAGCAGACACATAGGAACTTCGGGTTCGGGACCATCCTATGTTTGTTCTTTTTCAAGAGAGTTCCATGCTTCAGTCCTCGGCTAACAGTACGAGGACATCTGACCACTTTCCCCGCAGTATGCATATGGGTAGTGTTACTGCCGCGACAGGGTGGTGGAAGGACCGTGGAGGCCTTCAACGATGACTTTTTTTCTTGGATGTCACGATAGATTCTGGCTATAGAGGACTACCCATATGCGGGGATCAACTTCTCCAGAGATCCAATGATACTAGTGCCTCCTGGTGAGGAGCGAGGGGAGATGGGTAAGTCTCCACCTGTATAGTTTTTTTGTTTGCATATGTAATTTTTATTTCTTTTTGATATATATATCATGTTTTTGTATACCAGTGTTTTTGATGGGTGAACGTTTATTGCATGCAGATGTGGGACCCGTGCGACCTGCTGACTATGCATGGAACATGCGTCACCCACGACCATAAGCCGCAACTGCTGTCGTTGGAGGAGCAACAGTAGCAAGGAACCTCCCAGCAGGAGAGGCCGAGAGGGTCCTAAGGAAAATTGAGTGGAACTTTACTGCTCTCACTTGCACAATCTCAATGGCAGAGATAGAGGACCTACCGCCATCCATGCAGACTCATGTCATGGGGGCACCTCGGACATGGGTCTGATTGTTTAGGCATTTAGCCCAAGCTATACATGATTATAACAGGGCCCATAGGCCCTGAACATACTTTTAGACTTTTTATGTGCCATGAGCACTAATATGTATATATTTTTTGAGGGCATAAGCCTAGTGACTCGTTACTGTTCCCACTTTTGAGGAACTTGCGCCCATGTATGTACTCTGAGGATTTTATGATATTTATATATGGTTTTTTATCTCTTTTTGTGTCTTATGGATTATGTGTGCAAAAATGTATTTACATGTTTATGCCCATGATCTTTTTATATGTGGGGAAGATGCCAATCTAAAATGTGATTAGCTAGAGTATCTGTGATTTGGTTTAATCTCCTAGAAACATGAAAATATGTAATGTAATCAAAGTTTATTTCTAAGAGACGTACCTAAGGAATCGTCGGTGTAAGGTTGGATCATGAACCCGATATATTTTGTTTAGCTGCGACACAACTAGTTGAGCGTCTAGATAGACCCAGAGATGAGAGATACCCAATGACAATGTGTCATGAAGAAACTCAATAACTGCACTATACTCGGCAACATTATTTGTGGTTTCACCTAAGCATATACCTCCGGAAGATAACAGCTGACCCTGTGGTGTAAATATTACCCAAGCTGCGGAGGCAAGCCTCTGTGTGTGTCAACTAGCACCGTCTGCATACCCAATGAACACCTCGGACTCACTTGACATCTACCATATTGATGAAAGATAACATCAATGACACGTCCATAACACTTTTTAAAAGAAATGTAAAAAAGTAATAGTACAAAGACTATACATATGTTACAAAAAGTTACCCACGGTGACCTTTCTATGAATAATACTTCTTGAGGTAGAGCCCATTTCTAGGCTCCGCCAAAGAATTCCCTTCAAAATCGACCAAATGATAAGCGCCCTTTTTTAAAACCTCCTTAATAATGAAGGGTCCGAACCACATGGGCTTAAACTTTTCTGCCCCCAGGGGGTCCTTATCTTGGTCATAGACCAGGACAAGGTCGCGCTCAGAAAAAACCCGAGGACGAACAGACCTATCATATTGAAACTTGACCTTATGTTTATGAGCCTCGTTGTCCAGGGCCGCATCGCGACGTTGTTCATTAAGATGCTCAATGTGTACTAACCGTTCTTCAAGTGGAGAAGTGTCTGGCAATAACTGTACTGCCAATTTCAGAGATGGGATTTGACATTCAATGGGAAAGACTGCCTCCAGCCCGTAAACAAGTTGGAAAGGTGAGAAACCAGTTGCAGTCTTAACTAACGTTCGGTAAGCCCATAATGTTGAGTATAACATCAAATGTCAGTTTTACTTGGCTGAGTCGATAGTTCACTGTAGAATCGTATTAAGAGTTTTGTTTACAGCTTCCACCTACCCATTGGCTTGGGGGTAGTAAGGTGATGAATGTTCCTGCTGTAACCCAAGATTTGATGTTAATTCAGACATCATTTGATTCTGAAAGTGACTGCCATGGTCAGTGACAATCTCTCTCGGGACGCTGAACTATGCTATAATCTGGTTGAATAAGAAGAGAGTTGCAGTCTCTCCATCATCTTTAAACGTTGGCATAGCTTCGACCCACTTAGTGAAGTAGTGGACAGCTACGATGATATAGTGGTGCCCCCTTGCTGATGGGGGGTTGCATGTTGTGTAATCAATCCCCCACTTAGTGAAGGGATCAACTGTGATGACAGGAAACATAGGAGCTGGATGTGCCCTCATCTTCCGAGGGAAGATTTGGCACGGATGGCACTTCTTGAACGACTTGATACAATCTTTGATAAGTGTGGGCCAGAAGTAACCTACTCGTAAAATATTTTGGGTTGTTGCCAACCCAGATAAGTGACTGCCACAAGCTCCTGTATGACAATCGTTGAGCACTATGACGGCCTCCTCATGAGTGAGACATCGACGCAAGACACAGTATACACCTCTCCAATACAACGTATCATCGAGTATGAGATAGTTCTTAGCCTGATGGCGTATCCGCTGACGCTCGTCACGAGAAGCAAAGGTGGGGCACTTCAAAGTCATTAGATAGATCAGTATATCTCCGTACTAGGGGTTTGAAGATTCAATCAAAAACATATCCCACAGATAGGTGAGTCCTCAGGCACAACGTCACTTGACTCAATCGAAAGCTTTGAAATAAGTTCTACGAAGACCAATGACTTCTTGGACTTTGATGAAACGAAGTCTAAGTCAAATTCTTGGAGGATGACCATCCATCTACTGATTTTTCCGCCGATAACTCGTCGTGTCAACATGTACTGGAATGGATTGATGATAGAAATGACGGTGGTCTTGCGAAACAGAACATAGTGGCGGAATCGTTGAACAGCATGAACTGTTGCCAACGTAAGTTTTTTGAGATGGGAATAATTAAGTTCTGGTCCCATGGGGCCTCGGCTCAGGTAATAGATCACGTATTCTGAAAATGAATCATCTTCCTGAACTAAAACCATGCCTATAGTTGACTCTGCCATAGCCAGATATAATAAGAAATATTTGTTATAATTAGGTGGTCATATCAGAGGTACAATTGTGAGGGCGTGTTTTAATGCGTCAAAAGAGCATTGAGCGGCTTCGTCCCAGAAAAAGGGAACATCTTTCTTCAGTAAATGCATAAAGCCCTTGGTGATTTCGGCATAGTTGGAGATGAAGCGTCATAAGAAGTTCACCTTGCCTTGAAGACTTTGAGGTTGTAAGATTGTGCGTGGGGGAGGCAACTATATTCTTTCTTCCACCTTAAGAGGATCCACCATGATCCCTGTGGTTGATACGATGAAACCTAACAAACGTCCTGACGTGACACAAAAGCTGCACTTGTTTCGATTCAAGCGAATCCTGAAGTAGCGACAACGTTCGAATATTAGTCTGAGGTGTGTAGGATGATCCTTTCGCTTGCGAGAGCGTGATGCTAAATCATCTAAATAGGCCTCGACAATATGTTTGAGGTCATGAAATGCAAAAGACATGGCCCGCTAGAAAGTGGCTCCAACATTCTTAAGGCCAAAAGGCATCTTACGATAGGCGAATGTACCCTACGGACAAATAAATGCCATTTTGTGTTGGTCTTCCAGTTTGATTTGGATTTGATTATATCCCGAAAAACCATCCATGAACAAAAAGGCTTCACAACTGGCACATTCATCAATGATCTGGTCAATGAATGGGGTTGGAAAATTATATTTTGGACATGCCTTGTTCAAATCACGGAAATCGGTACATACACGAATCATGCCTTGTTTTTTATCGACCGACACGGGGTTTGACACCCATTGAGTCAAATGAATAGGATAAATGAAACCTGCCTTGAGCAATTTCTCAACCTCAAGCTTAATGGCTACTTCTTTCTTAGGATTAACTGGATGAAGTTTTTTTCGAATAGGCTTGGCATTAGGATACATTTTGATTTCATGTTTAACTATTTTTGGATAAATACCTGGCATTTCCTCATAAGACCAGGGAAAAACGTCGCGAAATTATTTGAAAAGATCTGTGTAAATTTGAACCTCTTCGGGGGAGCAATTTGCTCCGACAAAGACATTCTCCACGATGCCAGGGTTTTGGGAGATGTTAATAGGTATGGTTTTAGCGATAGTCTCTATATTCCCCTCAGCATAAATTTCCTGTGGAGCTAAGAGGTTAATAGGACATGGCTGATCTCCCGTCATGGTGATAGTGAATTCTCCTGCCTCGATTTGGTGTAACTCTGGGAGGAAATATGATCTGTGATGAAGATCTTCCCAAGGTTTGTCCGGACTAGTCACTGCTTCGATTAATGCTTCGTCAGAAGGAAATATTAAGTCTAATGAATCAGTGGTAGCAAGCGAACCCTGAGCCCAGATAAGATCTAGAAGCGGATCCAACTCTTGTGCAAGAGTCAGATAAAGGTTAGTTGAAGCTTGCTGGACTAAAGAGTATGCTACTTCAGTGATCGACAAGGGCATGGACATGCCGGAGTGCCCTGTCTCATCCATCGTGGCTGATGGGAAAGGAAGAATCCACAGAACCTCAAAGTAAGTCGTGCGGAACGACGAAAATTGAAACATCTCAGCCTTGTGGTGATTAGATATAAACTTGACATCACCATGAGGAGGTGGGTAATCGAAAGTACCCATCAAGGATGGGCACAAACCAACTCCTACGTTAACGACACCAGCTTGAGGATTATCAATCATGGGAACCGTGGATGCCCCCAAAGTTGGGTTAGGTCTAAATAAGGACAATTGATCGATGGTCACTATCCGACCCTCATGCAGAAACAATAAGACTCGGAAAATTGTAGCAACCACAACTTGCATAGCATAAGTCCAACTCCGACCTATTAAGATATTATAGTCAAGGGGGGCATCGACTACTTCTAATTCAACGCACACGGTCTTCCCTCCTAACTGCACAGGGAAAGAAGGGACGATGTCATGTGGTCAAAAAGAACGATCATCGAACGTAGTGAGGAGAGTAGGTGACGGAGACAAAGCGGGCTGGCCAATTGCCTTCCAACATGCTAATGACATAACGCATGTCGAGGCACCTTCGTTGACCACTGTGCAAAAGATATTGTGTGTAAAAGTTTTCGTGGGATGAGGCACTACTATCTGAAATGCTACGTGGTAAGGAAAACAAGGTTTTAATTCGGTTGTATCTAGCACAATTGTACCCAGGTTACAAGTCTCAGTAGAGCCTAAAGAAGTTAACAAGGCTTTTCTCTGAGCAGGGCAGCTTTGGATGACCTCCAAAGAGGACATCGCACAAGGGGTTTGTGATAAATCTTCTACCACAGAGTAATTCTGGGCGGCCCTTGCGTTTGGGTTGTGAGAAGATTTCTTAAATGCACCCTTTGGAATGTGTGTCATTGTTTCGCCCAACGTCTTCTAGATATTTAGAAGAAGAGATGGGATCTTAGCTTCTTTACCCTTCTCAGTGGCACTTGGTTTACTATAGTCGTGCGCTCTAGTCATTATGAAAGCATCACCCCTAACCATATATACATTTGTGGATGAGGAATTGTTTGGAGGAGGGAAGGTTTCTTGGCTGCCCCTTCGGCACTTGTAGAGGCTTGAGTTAAATTTTGCCCATGCTGAAAGAGATTAGTCAACACGGCTTGTTGTTGCTGTGTGACAAACTTTTGGGCCTCTGCAAGTCGAGGACACAGATGGGTCGGGTGGTCCTCCGCACACAAGTTGCACGGATACCTCGCCTTCTGTTTTTCTGTGGTGCCCTTGCCAGCATTATCAGTGGGTTTTTTCTCCCCCTTACTCTTTTTTCGTTGTTTTTTCTTCCCTTCAGGCTGCTGGGTGGCCTTCGGGTTAGTCATCTGCACGAAGTGTACTTCTAACGTTTGGGTAGGAGGAGTAGCCAACGTAGTAGTTTGGATAAACGTTGAGTGTTGTATAGATAATTGTTGCAATTGCTTTGTCAATTGCTCAGTGGGCTTGGTTTGTGCTGAACCAACGATACCATCGGCATGTGGTCCAGCTCTCTGTCTAGTTTTATCCAATATCGATCATGGTGCATCTGGTAGGATGTTGTATAATAAACCAGAATGAGAATATATGAGCTCAAACTATTGATCCCTCATGATGGCATATTCTTTGGAGAAAACTCCTGAAGTCGCGACGTCTTTGGATAATTGCGGGACTAAGGACTTAAGGAACCACTCAAGMAGGAATGCTGGTGAGACTGGTACTTTGATTAGACTCTTTTGACGTCTCCACTCTCGGATATGATCAGAGATATGGTCCRTTGTTGTCTGTTCGAAATTGGCAAGAAGATTTGTGACAACGTTGTATCTCACAGGTAATTGGAAATGGTTAAGGAAGGCCATCTCTAGTTCGCCAAAAGAAGAATATCTTAAGYGATCAAGCTCGATGTACCATTTCGYGTCACTCYCGATAAGAGTGCATTGAAACAATCGCAACTGGACAGAGTCATCTTTCAATGAGTTAGATGAACACCAAAGATGGAAAGTAGTCACGTGATCACCTGGATCTTCGTTAGGCTTGGCCTTGAACTTTGTAATGTCCGAAGGAAACTTCGTTGTCATAGGAGGACAACGTGGATCATGACAAATAGGATCATTTAACAACCTTGTCAAATCTGGCAAGTGTAACGTCACCAGGAATGGTAGTTTGGGTTGCTACTGATAGCCTGGGAAAAAGGGTCCTGTAGTTTGACTGGCACCAGGTTGCCAGGAAAATTTTGGTTGTTGGCCGGGATTCTGGTAGAAACCATCGCCCTGACCAACGTAAGTATTTTTAATCTGTGGAGACATCATTGGCTGATTCCCCACAGAGGACATAGGATGTTGGGCATGCATCGTGTTTGAAGGACTTTGGGAAGGTTTCCCCCATGCCGGTCCTGTTGGGAGAGGCATAGAAGTTTGTCCAGGGTTCCATTGACTGTGGAAAGAATTACCCCAGAACGACATTCCAGAGGAGGGAATGAATCCTTGTCCTAAGTTCCAAGGTCCTGCTATATGTGCCCCCGGTGCAAGAATAGTACCCTACGCCGGAGTAGACTGTCCAAAAATGGGAGTGCCCCCAGCTGGGAAAGAAGTGGATGCGAAAGTGTTGTTACCAAACGTCCCATTCCAAACAAACAATGATGAACCTACCGGCATAGTGTGCGCAGGTGTTCCTTGACTCCCGACTCCAAATGAACTCGTGTGTGCAGGCTGCCCGGCGGACTGCTGATGCAAACCACCAAGCGAAGGGGACGAAGGAGAGATATGACCTCCTGCGTAAGGAAAAACATTAAAAGGGACAATAATGCCCCCGAGTTTACCTTGTAGAGGAGCATTAGAGCTTCCTGCCCCCAGACCCAAATTCTGTAAAGTGGAGTGAGTGAGTGCAGGACTTGTGCCTGAACTAGGCATACCATATGAGAACAGAGAGCCTGTCACACTAGGTGTGAAGAGATTTGTGGCCACCGTGATAGATGGGGTCGGTCCACTGTGCGACATAGTTGTGGCCGAAACCATGGTGGCCTGAACCAATGACGGCAAGTTAGGAGATGCTTCTCCTATGGTAGCAACGGTGGTGGGAATGGAAGAATTCCCAGAGGAAGTAACAACGTTTGTTTCCATAGCTGTGTGAGGCACTGACAGGCGTTCATCAAAGTGGATTGGTACACTGACCGATGGCCAAGTATCAATGGTTGGGGTTTCAACCGAACCAATATTGGCGGTTGATTCCTCCAAGAGTTGTTCGGCGCAATGGTTTGTAACCTGGTTGCTTCAAAAGACCCTTGTTGGTCTAGCTTCTGCCTCAATGGTGGCAGGGGTGGCTCCAGTATAACCAGCGGCAGGCCCAGGATCCTTCATGACTGGCAAAGCTTGGGATCCTCCATTGTGTGAGAATATCCAAGACACGCTAAGGTATTCTACACATTCAAACAGTAACACACTAAAAAAGAAGCCCCTAAAAGATAAGACAAACAGTCACTAACTATTTTGAAGAACAATTACAACAACCAACACTAGAGAAACTTACCGGTGCAAGTGAAACTCGAAAATGGAAGCACCCTCTGGGTATACTCTACAAAGAATGACCCGATGTCTGTCCTAGGTACCGCGGTATACCCCCGCAGTCACCTGTGTATGTCCCTAAAAAATATTGGCAACTAGTTTGCCAACACACAAACAGTCACTAGGCGGGTACAGTCGATAGTCGGGTAGACCACAATCAGTAGGGTATCAAGCCCGAAACCTGTCAAGGGTATCGAGAGAAAATGGTCCAGAAGAAAACTGAGGACCTCGAACGGATTCGAGACCCACAAAGCCCCGTGGAAAATTCAAAAGACGGAATCCCACAACAAATCCTCGATATGTGTTCTCCACTACACTTGGTCCGACTTTGGAGGGGTTATCTCCGCTACCTTTCCTCACGCGACCTCATGTTTATCCCCTATGTTAGAGGGGGTCCCAGATAACTTCCATGAAACTGGACTTCTACACTCCCTATCAAAGACTCCAATGTTTGTTTTTGAGTGGCCTTGGAGAGTTTCCTCTCCAACCTAATCCAAGGCCCTAATCCTGAACTAGTGTATGAACCCTACAAACAAAAAGTCTAATAGATTTTAAATTAGCATCGCTTTTATGGGATTTTTTACGTCACGGGATATGAAGGTGAAACTGATGATGTGTAAAGACTCAAAGCAAAAACGAATGAAAAAATGCTGGAAACAAAATACTTTTACTAAATGCAAAAATCAACAACTTTTCACAAAGAAAGACTTCTTTTTCTTTTTCAATTTTTCTAAGATTTCATGCAACAAACATAAAGGAATTTTTCTCAACTACGAGCTACTTATGCTCTAAATGCACTGCAAAAACTTATGAACAAAAAGACTTCTCCTTAGCTATTGATGCAGAAACACAATCTTCAAACAAAGAAGAAAATGAAAATATTTTTTTTTATTATTATTTAAGTGATAAATGAAGCAACAAAGGGATAATGCCAACAAGCACAAAACCAAGAAAACAAAACAAAATTATGGCTTAAAGCACAAATCGTAAAGAATCAGAGAAAAGACACCCAATGGAAATCAAGAAATCACAGACTCTTACACTTGTCTAAAAACCATAAAACAATTTTATTTTTCTTTTTTTATATTTTCTATCAACTATCAACTAAGAAAAAATAGGTTAAGGGTAAGAGGCCCTCACCTACTGACTGTTCAACCCTGAACTCAAACACCTGAGAGGAACACTTCTCACCACAGGAGGGGATGACTGCCCCACTCTGATTGAAAATCACCCTGTCAAACACGCCTCTGCCACTGAAACAACATTCGTGTGAACGCGTGCTGAGCTACAACAGAGCGTGTGTACATGCGGGATGACCTTCTATAGGCTGTGTGCATGTATAAACTCTAAGGAAAAAATAAATACAGGAAACCCAGACCAGGAAGAGGCCTCTGGTATTGATAACTAGGGTGTATTAAAGGCTTGGATGCTTCTTCTTAACAGAAAAGAAAAATAATTGCAAAGAATAACAAAACGTAATAAAGCAAACTGAGACAAGACTGTGAACCAACAAGACTCAGACATAATCTAGAAATCCCCCTAAGAATGTATAATTCTGATAGGGAAGAGGAGGACTGCCTCTCAAGCTCTCTGACTCCTACACGCTACTAAAACCTTTACAATTAGCGTTCACACAAGGGCTGTAAGAGATTAGGGCGCGGGTACATGCGTGCAGGCCTTCTACGGGCCGCATGTACCTCTGTGTGTCTCGAAAATTTTCGTCAAGCAACAGTAAAGGAAAACTGGTATAAAGAGCCAGGCTCCCTACTATCTCAGACCTCACGGAAAAAGACAGGCAAAGAAACAGAAAATCTAATCTCTTAAACTACCCAAAAACTCAACTAAATCTGGAAACCCTAAAGAGTATCTTCCCCAGTATGGTCGCCAATTCTGTTGTTGGGAAAAATACCCTACGGACTAGCAAAATAGGGTCAGGCTTGCATGCAGATTTGGACCGTAAAGAAATGACTTTTTAACCTACTACCCAAAACTTAAACCCCTCTTTCACGATACATGCATGGAAAGGAACTACTAACCTTTTTACTGATTTTTTGTGTATATCCTTCGTTGCACTTTGCCTTCTTACTTGCACTGCTCCTTCCAAAGTTAACCTGCAATCAAGACAAAACACTATGCATGCATGCTACTTTTCTACTTGAGGGTTAGAAATTAAGCATAAATTACACAAATCATAGATAACTCATGCATTGGGATGGGAAAAGTATTCTTTTATTATTTTCAAAATGAATCAACTTACAATCAAAATCAAGACCGACCACCGCTCCTTGATCTTGATCCTGGGCTCCTCCTCTTCTTTTGTCCTCCAACTGCTTTGCGTTAATTCTCCTTAGGCTTGAGGAAAGGCTAAAGGGTTGGGACAATGGATTTGGCAAATGGGCAGAGTTTCTTCGCTATAATTTTTCCTCCTCCAAATGGTACCCCTACCCCTTCTTTTATAGGCTAGAAGGAGCTAGGGTTTTGGATGAACTATCGGCCATGCATGGCCGCGAGTTTTATTTAACTGACCCATAGCTTTTTGTCCCGTCGGCAAATTTCCTATTTTCGTGTTTTGTTAGGTAAACGTGGGTTGTAGTAGGCCTGCCAGTGTTCACATGCATGCAGTAGTGGGTTAGGGTGCATGTACCTTGACCCAAGAGGATTTTCAAGAGTTTGTTCAGCATAGTTTTGGCAAGGAAGGGATATGAGTTGGCCTGATGCCAGGTAAGCATGTGTGGTKCAATTTAGGGTTATAACACATTAATATCAAGTAAAACTTAGGATATGTTGCAAAAGTGTTGTGAATTAATAAGAGGTCGAAAAATTTGGATTAGAGTGAATAATATCATGTCCTGGCTACAAAATGCACCAAATTTTGCAACAGAATGGACCAGGTAATAGGTGGTCATCTATCGTTGACTAAGAAGTGAAAGCTAGAGTTCTTAGGAAGAGGAAGGGACTAATAATCATGGTTACTCACTTAAAATAACTAGGCTCCCATAAAATTCATGTGTGTTTTTTGAGGAATATATTCTTTTTCTCAAATAATACATCTAATGAGAACAAAAATATAATGCTCTCTCTCTCTCACACATATAAACAAATATTATCATTCCATTAGAATAACAAGAATCATTTCTCCCATCACATTTATGTGTTTTGTTTTTTAATTTCTTCATTTTACTTTCATGATTAATAACCAACAAAAAACTCTCTAGCACTCTCTTACTTGTTTGGCTTAAAAATATAAAACAAAAATCTTGGTCACTCCCTTAAAATACTAGGGAATGATTCTCCCATCACATTCATCTATGGTTTCTTAAGAATTTGTTCATTTTCTCTCATGATTGATATACATTTTTGGCTTAAAAATATGAAAAAAAATATCTTGGTCACTCACTTAAAATAATGGGGAAACAAGCTTCCATCACATTCATGTGTAGTTTTTTTTTCTTTTTTTCCTTTTCTTTGCAACTAAAAAGAAAAACTCTATCTCTCTTTAACTTGCTTGGCTTAAAAATATAAAACAATGAACACCAACAAAAATCTAGCACTCTCTAACTTGTTTGCTTAAAAATAGGAAACAAAATATGATAGGCATTCCCTTAAGATAATGGGAATCATGATCCCATCACATTCATCTATGGTTATTTACAAATCAATTCATTTTACTATCATCACTAATAGCTAACAAAAAAAAAATTGATCCCACTTTGATTTGTGTGCCTTAAATATATAAATGGTTTCCTCTTCAAGGAATTTATGACCCAGATGAATATTGGGAAAACCTGGAAGCTATATATATATTTTTAACAAAAACGGTTCGGATTTTATATATTAAATAAAGAGTGATAGTTCCCACAAAATACATATGGAAGAGTAATGAAACATATGCTTCTCTCCTGAAAAACTAACTATATTTGAAATGGTAAAGAATATGGTGCAACCAGTCCAAAAGAACTACCATTTTTCCATGTGAAAATGGCTACAAACATATGCAAAATTAACAAAAAATTGCATTTCATTGAAAACTTGACTAGTGAGTTTTAAAAAAATCTAGATCCTCCTGTGGATCTACTTGATGCGCTGTTGGATTCGCCTATGGATGGTGAATTACTTCAAGTGGGTTCGGCTAGACTGAAAGTAGTGTTTTCATAGTAGGATTCACGAGATTTTCATTGCCAGAAGCTAAATGAAAGGTTGAAGGGAGCCTTGACCCAACTGGGCCATTAGAGTTGTTTGGATGCTAAGGATGGTTTAGAGGATTTTTCAATTGTTGAGCAATTACTCCAATTTTTCCTTTTATTTTTACTAATTCCTTTAAGTGCAATTGAAAGTGATTAATTATGCTGCAGTTCTTGATTATGCTGCAGTTCTTGCTGGTGTAGTTGGGCCTACAGATTCACCAGTTCCTCTCGCAATCCCTGATTTTCTCGCTGAAATTTTTGGTGCCTGGAGTATATTCACTCCTTCGATCGTCTAACATCCACACAAAGTGAGCAAAGAAGCTCTAAGACTTCCTTGGATACACACGTCGGGAAAGAGCAAGGAGCTCTGGATATTCTCCACATTTTGATGGAGAGGCTCAAGATCAGGCTGGTCAGAAAAGTGTTGAAGAAGTGGTCAAATAAAAAGAATAAGAAGGAAGAGAAGACAGAACAAAATGCAAATGGGGTGCCCTGTGTTTCAATATATTGGCACTGAAAGCAAGCGGGAGGACCCATAATTGCATAAAGGACGCACCCTTCATGGAACAAGGTAACATAACCACCCACGAGCCGAATTGAGTTCGCACAGGGATGAGCAATGGATATGAGGCCATGGGAATATGGTAGGGTGTCAAAGGGTATGATTAAAGCATCGTGGTATTAATAGGAATGACATGAGGCTAAGGGGATGGCATGGGGAGAAGGGAAAGGGGAACGTGGTCTGAATAAGG
>JZKD02S1511629.1:562287-574971 GCA_000966675.3 Picea glauca | reverse complement strand
ATAGGACTGTGTTAGAGTTCTAGAGGAATAGATATAGGTTTATGGAATGGAGAAAAAAAAACTGATAATTTTTAAGGGATCCATGCATGCGAGGAGATTTTATTAATAACAAGTTGGACATGTTCTAACTATTTCGTTGATTTAGCTAAGAGGTTGGCTTCTATGTTTTTAGAACAAAAGATGTGGAAGTAGTGGATTCTATGGAAGAGTTGTTTCAAATAATTAATTCATGAGAGGAGACTACTGGAAGGTTGGGAGACAATGGTTTAAAGTCCAAGGAGATCCCTTATAACTATCTCATATTCCCCTATCACCACGAGGGTCTGGATGCTTCGTGAGTGTGAAATTTATAAACCCATGATCATTGTTAGAGTTTCTTCTCTATTATTGGTGTTTTTTCCCAAACCCTAAGAAACATATACTACCTTTTGTCCATTGGAGTCATAGATGACCCCCCCCCCCACACATGCCACCCCTGGGAAGCTATATTTGGTAAACACAATGAGAGTTAATCTCACCATCTTGAAAATTAATTAATTTCTTTAAATTCCAATGATTTCTCTTGCATTGAAGATTAGTTATGTCTAAGATGAAAACACTCATACTTTTACTTGGGGAATGTGAAATAGAAATGAATTATTATCGATGTAGATATGATATTATTTCTAATATTGGTAGTGCAAATTTTATTTTTGTATCTTCTGTTCACTCCACTAGAGAATATCTAGGGGATGCTTGCAAACCAACATATCTTGTCCTTTTGTGATTCTTTGATTCGAGGGAAGATAAGATCTTTCATCTTTGAGTGATCAACACTATAGGTATATCTAAAAAATCCTTAGTTTCCCCCAAAAAGAATAAATCCAAGCATCCAAAGAAGAAACATATGAACAAAAACAAGAAAAACAATGGTTCTAGGGCCTCTTATCCATATTCTACTCCCAATAGTGATAAAATACCAAAATGAAAAAGTAAGAAGACTGAGAGACATTGCAATGTTTTTGTAAAAGATGGTCATCTAGAGTCTAAATGTTTTAAAAATATGGAATCCTTAAAAGTAGAAATGAATAATCACAACATCAATCTTTATTCTTCTTCTCATGGACATGCACTTTTTTCTTTTGGTTTTTCCTTTAATGAAAAATCTACTTCTTCTTCTAATGACTGGCTTATTTATTCTAGAGCATATTATCATATGGAAAAGGATAAAGTCATTTTTCTTCTCTTAATGAATGTAACCCCAAATAAATATTTTTTGGTGATGATAGATATATTAGTGTTGTGGGGTTTGGAACAATTTAGTTAGTTGATGGTCATTTTAATGATGTATTATGTGTTCCAAGTCTCTCATGCATCCTTATAATAGTATATTAAATCACTCATTCAAGTGATGATCAAATAGTAGAGTTTTAGCGTCACTAATTTCAAAAATCATAATCATGTATGAGAAATTCTAATTGTTGATGATATTACCAGGTTGTATAAATTTCACAACTTTGAGTCATCATCTTTTCCATAAATTTTTATTGTTCATGTAGATTACTTTATCAAACTTTGGCATGAACAATTTGGTCATCTAAGATATCTCTCATTGTAACATCTATGTAATCACAATATGGTGACTAGTATTCCTCTTGCTTCTTGCAAATATGGTGACTGTATTGGTTGTGTTTTTGGAAAACATCATCTGAATACTTTTTACATATGTTCCTATTAGCACACCTAAACCTCATTGTAGCTTGTCTATAGTGATTTTTGTGGCCCATTTCCTTCTCATTCTTTCTCTGGGTGAAAGTACTTCTTAAATTTCATTGATAACTTCTCCATCACTTGGATTTATTTCTTAAAACTTAAGACTAAAGTTTTGACATGTTTTTGTCCTACAAGGCCCTTTTATAAAGACAATATGGACATCAAATATAGAGGTTAAAAACAAATTTATGACTTAATTCACTACACAATGCATTTGAATGTAACCTACTGTTCCATATACACCAAAACAAACTAGAGTTATTCAAAGAAAGAATCACAAATTAAATGAAATGGTGGCTTATATGATCTAATCTAAGGGATTAATCTTCATTATTGGTTATAAATCGTTAATTGTGTTGATTACATAGTAAATAACACTCCCACAAAGGCTTTAAAAATATATAACACCAAAAGAATCATGGAGTAAAATTAAACTATGTGTAAGTCACTTCTATTTGTTTGGTAGTGAAGCATGTATTCACATTCCTAATGAGAAAAGGAAAGCACTAAAACCTAAAAGGGAGAAGTTCATTTTTTTTGGATATTATTAAGATGTAAAATATCATATTCTTCTTCAACATAATTCTAATGAAATTATTATTAGGAGAACTGTTAATTTTGATGAAAGTCTCTTGGAATGTAATCCTAATTCAATGTTTGTTCCATCCTCCTCCTACGAGTCATCTTCAACATCCGTGCAATCCTCTCTTCCCCACTTTTCTATTCATTATCCTATTAATGATTTATTCTTCATATAATGATGATGAGGATGAACATACACCTCTTCCTACCCACATTCCTCCAGTTGGGTCTATTGAACATTAACCTACACTAGCGCCACTACTTCTTAGATAGGTCAGTACAATATGAGATGTAGCCAATTATCTTTCCATTGATCCTACAAATAAGTGTCGTACATATTTATAGTCCCAATGAGGATCTTCTATTTTTCTTCAATTTGTGTATATTCATGATCTAAGAACCTTTATAAAAGATTCCAACCATCCATATTGAGACACAATAATGAATGAAGAATATCATTCCTTAATGGTAAATAATACTTGGGATCTTGTGCCTCTTCCAAAAGGAAGATTTTTTTTCAAATTTAAATAGGTGTATAGAACCAAGAATGTATCTTATGGAATTTTTTAAAGAAATAAGGCCCAATTAGTTGTCAAAGGATTTTCTCAAGTTCAAGGAACTGACTATAAAAAAAAATTCCCCCCCATATCCAAATTGAATTCCATCCACCTTGTTCGATCCCTTTCCACTTCACATAAATGGGAAGTCCATCATATGGACTCTAAATCCACCTTCTTTGATGGGGATTTTCAATAATAAATTTAAATGGAACAACATTATAGCTATGTTCATAATGACTCGAGCCTTGTTTTCCACCTTAATAAATATCTCTATGGTCTTAAGAAATATCCTCAAGATTGATATAATAAAATTAATATATTTCTTCTTGACATCGGATTATCTCGATGTTATTCTAAGTCCAATGTCTATACTAGAAAAGTAGGTAACCATATCATAATAATTTTTCTTTATGTTGATTTCCGATTTAAGCATATAAAGGTTGCATATGAAATGAGAAAAGAACACAAAAATTACATACATGAGAGGGAAACACACACTTCAGAGAACCACCACAAGAATCTATCGTATGAATAGAACTATACTTTTGCACTAATATTTCATTAAACTTTAGATAAATTACAAAATGTTAAAAATAAATCTCGGTATCCATGCCAAAATATAGTGACGAAAACAAGAATTCATTAAATGTTTAAATCTAAAAAATAGGATGTAAAGATCCATTTGAATATTCCAAACCAAGAGACGTTGTTTTGAATGGGATCATTCCAGAAAAAATCCTCTTTCAATTTTCAATTATTCCTTTCCATCATCTCAGTATCCATGCCCAAATATAATGACTAAAACAAGAAATCATTAAGTTCTTAAATCTAAAAAATAGGTTGTAAAGATCCATTCGAATATTCCAAACCATGACACCTGTGTAGAAACTAAGAGACTTGTTTTTAAAGGGGATCATGATCGACAAAAACCTCTTTCAATTTTCAAATATTCCTTTACATGTGGTCAAAAAATGAGTTTGAATTTTACTGCAAAAACAATCATTTCCAGAACTTGCACAACGAACTTGCATAGTGAATTTCCTTTTGACATTTTCTTCTATTGTTTGGATTTGATTGATGGCTGAAGATCAATGATTGATAGTTTGACACTTGAGATAATTATAATAATCCCTAGGACCACTTCATTACCTTTTCA
The DNA here is from genome assembly GCA_000966675.3 of Picea glauca. Lineage (NCBI taxonomy): Eukaryota > Viridiplantae > Streptophyta > Pinopsida > Pinales > Pinaceae > Picea > Picea glauca. The sequence continues at coordinate 570,921 of JZKD02S1511629.1, read as the reverse complement.
AACACCATTTTCTTCAACATCTTAGTATATGTCAAATACTCAATTCATACTTTGATCCTTGATCAAATTATAGGACACTAACATTGGTCCAATGGGGATGGTGTCCTCCCTATGAGGAAAAAAAGAAATCGTTGACCAGGTGCCTTCATCTATTGGGTTTTTATCAACCTACAAACTGAATTGTATCCTTGTCCTACTGAAATCAAACTACAACCCAAATTGTACACTGGAATATGAACTGAAAATTTACTGCTAAAAAGATGCTCATAGTGCTGAGATTATTCATCACACTTACCTACTCTAATATTCTAAAACAACAATGGATCAAATGATATTATAATTCCAATACAACCAATCAAGCAAATGGACACTTCATTGAAGAATACATTCAACGTTTCCAAGAAAACATAAAAACATAGAAAATGACAACTCAAACCCTAACTGAAACTGATACCCATAGTCCATGAATACAACATAATCCATCTTTCCTTAGGACTTTAATAAACTATAAAATAATATGTAAGAATCATTTTCCCTGATCATTGAAACATACTTGCAAAAGGTTCTTGAAAATCATCAAAATGAGAAGAATATCCCTTATGATTAAATGCTAGTTTATGCTCTATTTCATCCATCTTCAACTCATTTTCAAAATGCAAGGGAGCCATTTGTTCATATTTCTCATCATCTATAGAAAGATAGGACTTTGTATGCTCTTGTATATATTCAAATTAAAGAGAAATTATATGTGTTTGATGAATATCCATAGGTCCTTCTTCATTTGATTCAAGAGAACAACAATCCTTATTTACAAAGGAATAAACAACAACAACAATTTCTTCATTGTCTTCCTCTATATCAGATTGAAAAGTATCATATATTGTTTTGTTTCTTTCCTGGAATTTGTAGTATATTCAAGATATAAAATAGTATGCATAACATAAATAATTAGCTATAAATGGCAGAAAAACAATTATATAACCAGAGAAATACCACAATAATACCAGAATAATACAAAAATAACACCATAATATCACTTTGATTACTGAGAGCAATGTTCACTTGCCTCTTCAAGGGGAAAACCTCCATCAGAGTAGAGATTTATTACAATAATATCCAAGAAAATATTTCTCATACCCTCTACTTCTATTTATACAAAATCTATCTATCCAAAAGAACAATCCAGAGGAAGATCCTTTTAGAAGTAGAACCTTCTATTAGGTCTTCTTACATTTGACTTATTCTTCCTTATTTATAGGCCTTATTAATATTGTCCTTTATTACATGGAATTATATTATTCTACCTACATGAGGGGTTAGGGAGGTTAGGTCCCTAACACAATTTTAAATCATAGTTGTCAAGTGTAACCAATGGCTCTTCATGTATGCCATTTTGATTTTCAAAAAAATCAAGAAAAACAACTCCATGCACATTTTCTTCTTGCAACTGATCATGAATTGTTTCACATCTTAGAGTTCCTAGGCATGCAAATTCAAAATTATGGTTTTCACAGAAATTAGAGAAAATAACTACACCAAAATGTTATCACTCCATAATTTACCTTGGTTGCAGGAGGGAAACCACACATGTAACCAAAGACCACTTTGGGCTTGGAATCTGGCATTTCCAAATCAAAGAGGGATCTCTCAATGTAAATTAGGCTCATTGGATAGATCTGAGATATAAATAAGGTTTTAATATGTTGTGGTAGAGTAGAGAGAGAAATTCATTGGGCATGGAGTCAACATTGAAACCAATGGAACTATCAGTGACTAGTGGTATAACTATCAAGCAAATAGATGCTATATAGGTCATAATATTTCAATTTAAATATTTTTGTTGTATGATGGAAGAAAGAGAAAACAATTAACCACATTCAGAGCACCAACTGAGCTGAATTATGATTGGGTTAAGAAGAGATAACAATAATTAAATTTCTTGAATCTAAAGAATCGATATCATATGAAATCCAAACCATTAGCTTTCCAATTTAAGCATATAAAGGTTGTAGATAAAAAAAGAAAATAACACATGAAATACATACATGAGAGGGAAACACATACTTCAGATCACCACCACAATAATCTTTGGTATGAATAGCATTGTACTTATGCACTAACATTTCATTAAACTTCATAAAAAATACAAAATATTCAAAATAAATCTCCTCTATGTTTCTTTCGACTCTTTTAGTCAATCAAAACTAAAAATATATATAGAAAATACTCTTTCCCAATATCAGGAGGTTGAGTTCAACTACTTCCAAAAGTTGGATATGATTACAAAATTATAGCAACACGTTTAGAACTTCCTGATAGGAAAACATAATCAATTTTCTGGAAAATGGGTTGTAACGATCCATTTGAATCTTCCAAACCATGAAATCTGTGAAGAAAATGAGATAGTGGTTTGTGAATGGGCTTGTTCTTGATAAAATCCTCTTTCATTTTTCAAAAATTCCTCTATAGAGTCTCGAGCTTCACACCCAAATATAATGACTAAAACATGAAATCACTAAATGTTTAAATCTGAAAAATAGACTGTAAATATCCATTCGAATATTCAAAACCATGACACTTATGAAGAAACTAAGAGATTTTTTTGTGAATGGGATCGTTCTTGAGAAAACCCTCTTTCATTTTTCAAATATTCCTTTCCATCATCTCAGAATCTATGCCCAAAGATAATGATTAAAACAAGCAATCATTAAATGTTTAAATCTGAAAAATAGGTTGTAAAGATGCATTTGAATCTTGCAAAGATTTTAAAGGAATCTTCATTACAAAACATTTATTGGTTATGGTATTTTTATATTATGAATTTAAATTGTATTACGAATGCATTAATGTTATAAAATAGATTGTCAAGGTCACTGTGAAATTCACTAGAAGTACTCAATGACAATTTTTAAGGTTGTTGACCAAGGATAATAGTTATAATGTTTATATTTTAATTTTCATAGTAATTCCAAACATTTCCTCTTTCTAAATTTTGGGTGGCTTGATCCCCAGTGTGAAATTTGAATTTATGTGGTGTATGGTCTATGTTCAAAAACTTGTATCTTATCCACGTTGAAGTTTGAATGATCGGAGTTTTTTGTTGAAATTATTTTAGGAATTTGACAGTGAATAGTTCGTTGGTAAACTAAGGATTGGATCTGAATTTACATCGTGAATTTATCAGGTGAATTGAATTAATTCAAATTTATATGTGGATCTTCAGTCGGAATCATTGATAAATCCAATTTAATAATAACCTGGAGTATGTATGTTTTGTATTTTAAAAACCAAAATTTTGGGACCAGGGAAGGTGTGTTAAAGTCTCCAAAATTATGATTTTAACCTATAGTTTGTTAACCCTTTTCCTAAACAAAGTTATGCATGTGACCAGGAGCCATAACCTAGTTCTATTAAGAAAGGGTGCTATTTAGGGCTCTAAAACTCCGACGCTATGGAGGTTTCTTAAACTCAACACTCCCTTTCTCCTGAATTGATAACCGACATAATTCGTTCATAAGCTAAGATGACCGACAGTTGTAGGTTACCCTACCCTACCACCTTCCTTCATTAACTTTTAAACAACTTAATATAACGTCTAGAAGATATTTTTTCTTACACGAGTTTCTATGGTGGAGATCCACTACAGAACTATGGACTTTGGGGTTTCCCCACTTCCACAACTTGAAATTGTTCCACCCAGATCATCGAATCTCTAAAGATATCGGGGATATGATGGTTTACACTCTCCCTCCAATTTATGTTTGTCGTCCACTCCGGAGTTCGAAACTCTAGGAGTTCTCTTTTTGTAAGCATCAACCCATTTCGTCTAAAGTGTCGAATTGTCGACCCTTTGAAGGACTCAAACTTGAGGATCTAATGGTTCTTGCTTGTTCGCTAGATCTATGGATCTCCTTAACTCCAAAAGTTCATAACTTCCGGTTCTTCGTAATCCTTAACTTTTACCTCTTAACTTAGTTGGAGAGTCGAATCCTGATTAACTCAGAGATCAACGATCCATTTACCTTGCTCCGATATATGGCTAGAAGTAACTTCAGATCTCTGACACTTCATAGAACTTCATTTTTCCATGGATTAAAATATCCCAGAGTGATGTGGAAACCACATTTTCAAAATCAATGATGTTTCATAAAAATGAGAGTGACACGAGTCACCGGAATTAGCACATATGACGTAAACAAAGTACCCAAAATGAGTGCCACATGTCATCTGAAATCAATTGATAGGTGGAATTTGACATGTCATCTGAAAAAGAGTTTTTGAGAAAGGGGCTCCGACACTTTGGAACTTCGGGGATTTGGGCTTCGAAATTTTTATCTATGAAACTCTTTCCTTCAAATTTGCAAAGGTTAAAACCCATAGATCTAACGGTCCTGGATTTACCGTTAACAACGGTCAAGATTAACTCCATCTTCGGGAGTTCGTGACCTTTCACACCTTAACAATTTCTCCACGACCTTCCGAATGGTGTAATTTTGAATACTCAGATCTATAGACACATGTACCCAACATTCGACGATATTGATTTACTCTGGACTTCGAGACTCCAGGAGTCCCTTAATTTAAACACCATGAATCTAAGTTTCACCGTATTATCGAACCTCCAAAATATGAAGGCTCATATATCTAACGACACTTATTTGATTACCAAATCTATGATTGTACGTCACTTCGGGACTTGGGAGCTTTGGGGTTTCTTGACTCTCTACATCTACGAATTCAAAACTCACCAGATCATCGAACTCCTGCAGATCTAATGGCTAGAAATCACTCACTAATCTATGTTGTATATCACTTTGTAACTTCAGAATTCGGGGATCTATTAAGGTAAAGAACCTAAATCCACTAAAGTAGTGAAGCCCGAAGGTATTAAGGTTTAACGGGTGTGCATCTTCTGTTTGATAAAACAATTATGAGGATTTTGAATCGTCATGATCAGATCCCATTAATTAATTCCTTCAAAGGGATTTCAACTCTTGATTTCCTCTCTTGAATCTTGCGCACATTGTTCTTCTTGATCTTGACTTAGAGTTTAACTTCAATGCTCTTTAGCACATCTCTCCTGAGATCTGAACTCTAACTGTTGAGGGCACGCTTGCGCTTCCCTTGTGTAAATTTTGCACTATCTCTTCTGATCTTTGTACTTCCGAAGGTTATGACCTCTACACGACTTGAGAGGGTCCCTATGCACTTTAGGCGTCATATATTCTAAACCTTGGGCTTTCAAGGAACCATCTACTCAATTCTAGAATTGACTATCGAGGTGTTGCACTGAGTTACCAGAAGAGAATCTTCAATATTATTACAAAACTTAAACTCATCCTTAGAATAAAATTTCTTTTGGTTATAGGTTTATTTCTTCATAGTATCTGTTGGTTCACCAAGGTACCAAGTAGGATTTGGTTTCTACCTTGTGCAAAGATCTTTTCTTTTCTATTCTTTCATTTTTTACGTTGTGATATAGATCGGATATATAACTACTTGGTTGTATGTTGAAGGGTGGTCACACTTATTCAAGGTAAACATACTTGATTTTGAAATTGTCATAAATGATAGCTTTTCAATTCAAGGTACTATGTTTTATTGTTTAAGTTTATTGCCTTGATTTTACTGAAATTAATTCCTATCCTTTAATGAGTAAGGTGATGAGTTATATAAATAGTATGAAATGATGTTATGATGAAGTGACCATGTTACCAAATATTTTGTGTTTGAATAAGGGTACTTAATAACGCGGGAATTTATATTTGAATATTAGGAATGAATTGAAACTATGGGGATCAGATACTTCCTTATTCCTCATAACAATCGCCATTATTGAGACCTTAAATGGTCAATATCAATCAGAGGAATCCTAGACTTGAGTTTTAATTATGTGTCTTGGAAGTACTAACCTTACAGGATAGGTTGGGTGGGTAGTTTATTATGTCATCTTATGTGAAGTGGCAGATCCTTCATGCTTTAAGTAGTATCTAAATCTAGTTGTGCAATGGAATGAAAGAAATAGAATGTTTATTACTAATGTATGTTACTATAATGTATCTCTTGTTCTTATGAAGTTTATTAATGTTTAAAAAAAATTATATATGATATTGTTTCTCAAAGTACTTACATAATGTAACATAGGGGTTGTTAGAAGTTCACTCTCGTAACTTCCTGAGACAATATACTAGGTGGAAGTTTACTCATGTAAATACTGGTGTGTGTCCAGATCTCTCTAGACCACCAATATGGTGGATTGGATTCTACTCCCGTGTGCATTAGTTGAGTTATACAGAGTATATCATGTGTAAATTATTATTCATTCATTTGGTTAATGAGAATTCTTCCATTCTTTCTCACCTACTTCTCTTCTCTCATTGTTTCTCTGTAAATTGTGTATGTCATTTTCTAGCTAGATCTATTCTTTGTAGGTTCAACATATTTACATTTATATTATTCTATCCATTGAATTTTTTGGTTAGGCTAACTTGAATTTCTAGTAATTATATTTTATGTTCATCTTTTCCTTGTGGAGCCGACTTGTCTTTCTGGAAGATAATATTATAATATTATTTATTCTTCTAGGCCAACTTGTCTTCTAGGGTTTTCAAACAACGATTTAGGATATCCCTTGCTTCCAAAATATTCCATTCTAGTGAAAGGTTACACGTGGAGGTTAATACATGTCACAGCTATCGTAACATCAACATGAAGAACCCAAATGCTAAACCATTTTAACTTTATTAAAAGAAAACTCAACAAATCCACTAATATCCACAAAGGAAAAGGTATTTTGAGAATAATATATAGGCATTTCTTTATTTGAGACTACATAAGAAGTAAAGAATGAAAATTTCATGAAATGAGTCAAAAGAATAAGAAGTCTTCACTCAGTCTCATCATCATCAAACTTATAATATATATATTAGAGTTGTTGTGGAAATATAATCAATCCATCTGTGGGGATTCAAACCTAGTTATGTACCTTGAAAGTCAATTATTAAATCATTGACTTCAAATTCTACCCACATTCAAAACTCACAACAATATAGTGTAGTATTAATAAAAACCAACAACACTTCCATGGAACTGTAGTGTAGATGCCTAATTTCTATAAATAGTAGTTAAACAACTAAGCTTAGGGGTCCCTTCTTCTACAAACAAAGTTTCATTTAGTATCTATATAATCTTTGATCATATATATTATCAGTATTATTATATACATACAAACAATAACAAATTCTAACAAATTATTTTGAATTGTACAACTATGGTTCAACACTCCCTCGTACCTTTAAAACATTACAAAACTATGAATGAATGAATATGCAATTCGATGTTTCAGAAAAAATCAAAATATGAAGACAATCCAAGTGGATATCTGTGGCCACCCACCTATTCAACTGGCTCAAAGACAAATTTCCATTTTGGCAGTTTTTTCTAGCTTTTTGGGTCCTAAACTTTCGGGGTTGTTTTGAGGCCCTAAACAACAATTTTTGGGCCTGCCACAATAAAATTGTATAATTTAGCTATAATGTGATGGAAAAATGTGTATTCCTCAAGTATTTCTTTCCAATGAGCTATCATGCACCTAAAACTAAGATTGTATGCAAAAGTTATGAACCCGGGAAGTTGATGTACCAACTTACCCCATCGGAGCCCATACGAATTTTGGCGTTTCATCTCCTAGTGTTAAGTTTTTAGATGTTTATGGTTTTATAATTTATTCTTTATTTTAAAAATGAATTTGGAGCCTCATTGTAAGAATCTTATTGTGAATTAGCGTAATCGACACATCTCTTCCTAGAGATAATCTACCACCATTCTATCTATCTTGTGTGCTTTTTCATTTTACATACTTTTTTATTTCAGACAATCATTAATAAAATCTAAGACTTATTGTATTATGTGTTTCTTCCATATATCTGTGTAATTATTTGTTAGATCGTTGTTATATATTTTCCTTCATCTCATTCCTAAAATAATATGGATCATAAAATGTCTCAAGTTTGCGGAGAATGATGTGGACCTACATATGGTTACATCTCTGCTCTTCCAACCTTGTTGGTTTAACTATGGACATTTCAGGTAATTATTTTTTTTCTTAATAAATTATAGACAATTGTTTGTGTACAAGGAAATATTGTGAATGGGTTGCATATGGCTTGGGACCTTTCTCCATTGCATCATTATCTATAAAGCTCCATTGTAACAATGTGGGTGGCGACGGTTCAAGGCTATATATAAGAACTATGGAGTCTAAGGTGGTGGGACAATAAAATGAAGCACAATGGAGTTCGAGGTAGTGGTGGATGAGGTGGTGAAACATTGTGGACTCTGAGGCAGTGGTGGATGAGGTGGTTGTAACTTCCCTCTCTTGCGTGCACTGAGCGAACTTATTCTTTGAGGACACTTTCTTGCAAGTGATCTAGATTATTATACTATTGGTCGTTTGATTATGATTATGAGGCATTATGGATATGATGATATGTTAATTTTTGCATTTACATAGACACGTGCTATTTGTTGATTAAGGTTGGTTGTCATTGATGTCAACCCTTGAAGAAAGACCCGTAGCACAAAGTTTTGGGTAATGGACCCAATAGTGTTTGATGTAAATATGACTCATTATTG
>JZKD02S1511629.1:494830-522089 GCA_000966675.3 Picea glauca | reverse complement strand
TGCCCTCCGGGAATGTGGGCTCTTAAATTTTTTTAGGATCCCGGGCATGAGAGCCCAACTCAGATTGTTAGAGTACTTGGTCCACATGTGGGATGTGGATCAACAGTTATTTCACATAGGGGTCCACACGCTGACACTAGATATCGAGGATATCTATTTTCTGATGTGGTTTTCATGACATGGATACCATGCTACTTTGACTGGAGGTAGAGGCGGCAAACTTCCTATGAGCAAGTATGTTCGTCGATAGTGTGTTCCCAAGGAAAAGAGAAGCAAGGGTAAGGTTTCCATTTGGGGGGTCCAATATTTGACTCTACAGACTATCTTGTTTACCATTACACACATGGCTGGGAGCGTGGCTCTGCACATGGCTATCTGGAGCTATTTCCAATATGCAATAGAGTGCATAGAGCCTCAGGTTTTCAACTAGTCGGATGCGGTTCTCTGCAGTATGAAGAGGCAAATGACAAAGTACAGAAGGGGTGACCTGAAGAAGTTCGGGTACGGGTCACTTTTGGTGTCATTATTCCTCAAGAGGGTACCACTGCTGTGACTATAGGTAGATTGGGGTTTACCATCCCCACAGGATCCGAGGATGCTGAAGTGGTGTAACCTCATGGCTTGGCATGTAGCAGGGCTTATAATCAAGTATAATGATTCATTTTTTGATTGGTTGAGGCCCAAAATGCTAATGATCGAAGAATACGCATATGTTGGTTTAGATTTCTGAGGAGATGCGTATTTGGTTCTACCTGAGGATGCTCAATGGGGTGACTTGGGTGACAAGTACACTGTTTGTTCTTTTTTAATGTTTCTGCAAATTTTATTATATAAAATGTTTTTATATTTATCCAAGGAGTAATAGAAAACTTTCTTTTGATGACACAAATGTGGGGACGTATTGACCTCCGGGAATGTCTCCTATTCAGAGGCGAGGAGAAGCGGATCTAGTGGCAAGATGGGATGTCAAGGATTATGAGGCAGTGGAACAGAACTTAGAGGGCTTGACTGCAAATGTACCGAACATCATTATTGGGGAGATCCCAAGATGTTATCATCACCATACTATGGGCATGTCTGAGTCTCTTAGTTGACTTATCCATAGGTTAGCCTGAGTATATGTATGTTATCGTGAGCATCATCTGTGATGCTATTTTGTGGAAGCTATGGCCTTCATATTTGGAGATTTTGATCTTTGGACAAACAAATTTTGTAAAACCTTTTGATCGTTATATACATATATACGGTTTCTGTTGGCTTATCTTTTGTTGTATAAAACATGTGATGTGTGATTGGTTAACCAATGTCCCAAATGTCTGTCTAACACATAATTAGCTAAGGCATCAGTCAATGTATTTAGACATCTAGGAATGTGTTGATATTCGATATAATCAAAATAACATTCCAAGAGGCGAATTCGTAAATATACCCATAATAAAGTAGGACTTTGGATAGCATAGAAATTACTTAACTGTAGTACTACTAGCTACGAATTGATTCATACAACCAGGTGGAAGATATCAAGAGAAATAGAATCAATCAAAAATTCATTGACGATGCTATATTTTTTGATATTATTGGTCGCACGACTGAGGCACACACCTCGTAGACTAACAATTTCGTTTGTAGGTGCATAAATTTCCCATGCCGCAAAAGCAAGGTTCTGAGTACTACGACTAGCTCCATCGGCGAAGCCAATGTGGGGTAGCAAAGACTCCGACATATGGAAACCAAGCACAATGCAGGATAAGCGGTTGAGGGAAGAGACCAAATAATGAAAAAACATACTAAAGTAACACACAAAAAGTATGATAAAATAAAATACAAGCACTCATGCACAGGTGATCTTAAGCATAGTACTTATTTAAGTACAACCCATTTCTGGGTTCACTCAAAGGGATATCATCATAGTCCACCAATGCATAAGGTCCTTTCTCCAACACTCGTCTGACAATATAAGGACCTCGCCACATAGCTTCAAATTTTTCGGCTCCTAGCATATCCTGATCTTGTTCGTAAAGGAGAACCAGATCACCTTCGGAGAAAACGCGTGGCTTGACATGTTTGTCGTATTGGGCTTTGACGCATTTCTTCTAGGCTTCTATAACTAGGGTGGCATCGCGATGGATTTCGTCTAGTGCATGAGATACAATAGATGCTCTTCTTCAGCAAAAGTGTTTGGGAGAAGTTTGACGACTAGTTTTAGAGAAGTTATCTCACATTCAATCGAAAAGATGGCTTCTAGACCATAAACTAATTGGAAAGGTGTAAACCCAATAGCAGATTTAATGGATGTACGTTAAGCCCACAATGTTGAAAACAACATCATGTGCCAACTCGTTTTGTGAATCCCTATCATTCGTTGAAGCATGGTAATGATAAATTTGTTTATTGCTTCAACTTGGTCGTTGCTTGTGGGTAATAGGGTGTTGATTTTTCATGGCGAAGACCCAAGGTTTTTGTGAGTTCAAACATCATGAAGTTTCTAAAGTGGCTACCGTGATTAGTAACGATATCTTGAGGAACACCAAACTAAGCAATGATGTCATTGAATATGAATAATGTTGTAGTCTTTCCAGTATTGTCGAATGTTGTCATCGCCTCGACCCATTTCGTAAAATAATCTACAGCTACAATAATGTATCCATGCCCCTCGATCGAGTGAGGGTGACATGTCATGAAATTGATACCCCATTTTGAAAAAGGACCAACGGAGACCACAGGGTGTAGAGGAGTAGTGTGTGATCGTATTTTGTTGTTGTAGGTTCGACAAGCGTGGCATTTTTAGATCACGATTATACAATCGTTGAATAAAGAAGGCCAAAAATACCCCACTTGTAATATCTTTTGGGCAGTAGCATAGAAAGACATGTGACCACCGCATGCTCCAGAATGGTAGTCATTTAGGTCTTTCTCAGCTTCGTCAAATATGAGGCAGTGTCGAAAAACGGAGTCAATCCCATGACAATAAAGAGTATCACCGAGGATAATATACTGACGGGCTTGGTAGTGTATTCCACAACGGTCATTGCTAGAAAAATCAGGCCGGAAAGTCTGAGTCTGGAGATATATGATGATATCCGCATACCAATGGTCATTGGACTTGATCAGGAAAAGGGATTCATCGAGTAATGAATCCTCTGCTACATTTTTCGTCTCAGAATAGGGAAGGTCGCATATCAACTCGACAAACACCAAGGATTTCTTGGAATTAGCATTTGAATTCTAAGTCAAACTCCTAGAGTATTACGATCCATTTGGAGTATTTCTCCCCTAGTAATTGGCATGTAAGAATGTGTTGTATAGGGGTGCAGCTGGAAATCAAAGTAGTCTTGCGTAAAAGGATATAGTGCCGAAAACGTTGAACAACTTGGATGACGGCCAAGGCTAGTTTTTCAACATGTAAATGCTTATTTTCAGTAGTCGTGAGACTCCAACTCAAATAATAAATGACATTTTCATCACAAGAATCATCCTCTTGGACTAGAACCATAGCAATGGTAGAGTCTGAGGCTGCTAGATACAAGAAATAATCTCGACTGTAATCGAGTGGGAAAAGTAGTGGGGTATGGGTTAAGGTCAGTTTTAAAGCATCAAAATCTTTGTTGGCATTGGTATCCCAGACAAATTCAAAACCTTTCTTGAGTAGTTGAGTAAAACCAAGAGTTAACTCAACATAGTTTGGGATGAAACGACATAGAAAGTTTGCCTTCCCTTGCAAACTTTGTAGCTGGTGAAATGAGGAAGAAGAAGGGATATTGATAATTTCCTTGACCTTCAAAGGATATACCTGGATCCCTTGATGTGAAACAATAAATCCTAGAAGTTGGCCAGATTCTACACAAAAAACACATTTGTGGGGATTCAAGCATATATGGTAAAACTGATAGCGAAGGAAAATGGTGTGGAGGTGTGTTGGATGATCTACACGGTGCATGGACTGAGCTGGTAAGTCATCGAGATATGGCTGCACAATGTGCTTTATATAATGAAAGGCATAATTCATAGAACATTGAAAAGTTGTGTCAGCATTCTTTAAACCAAATGGAAGTTTTCGGTAGGCAAAATTGCCCCAAGGACAAATAAAAGTGGTCTTGTGTTGATCTGTGGTTACAATATTGGTTTGATTATATCTAGAGAAACCATCCATCAGAGAGAATATTTCACTTCCGACATAATCGTCGACAATCTAGTCAATAAAGGGGGTAGGAAAGTTGTCTTTAGGACAAGCTTTATTAATGTCTCTATAATCAACACACATGCGGATCGTACCTTGTTTCTTGTTAATCGGAACAAGATTGGAAACCCAGTCAGTTAGAGCCATAGGGTAAATAAAGCCATCTTTGAGAAGTTTCTCAACTTCAAGTTTGATAGCGGTTGCTTTACGTGGGTGGACCGGACGAAGTCATTTTCAGATGGGTTTAGCACCTGGGTATGTCTTAATCTCAAGTACAACAATGTCGGGGTCAATACTTGACATTTCTTCATAACTCCATGCAAAGACGTCATGAAATTCTTGGAAAAGAGACTTGTAGGTGACAACTTTGTCATGGGAACACGAAGCTCCGATATGCACATTTTTGACAACTCCAGGTTTTATGGATATGTCGAGGGGGATGTTGGGTGATATATTACTTAAGTTCCCTTCGCAGAACATATCATGTGTAGACTCGAGAATGGTAGAAATGATGACAACGGTCGACGGGGTCGAGATCCGTTGGTAACTCTCAATGGTGTGTTGTTCCAGGAAGAGGATGGAACGATGATGTCCATCATCCCAAGGGGTATCTTCCATGGAAATAACAGACATAATCATCTGGTCCATAGGAAAAATGACATGGAATGGATCCGGAGATAAATCACCAAGAAAGGCGGTATAAGGGGTTTCCGATTGAATGGCTTGATAAGCGGATTCGACCAGACTCAAAGTCATTTGGTCACCATAACGAAGATGATCACTGGGGTTGGGTACTATCCACGGGTCGTAATATGTAGGGGTTTCTCGAACAGAGGTGGAAATCATATTGATCAAGCTGGCGAATGGATGTGGAACATCGGGTGGTGGAATGGGAAAAGTACCCATCAAAGAGGAATCTTTAAGAAGACCCACACTGACATTCTCATATCCAGGGGGTGTTTTTTCAATGATAGGTATGTTGTCAATACATGCATCGGAGTGAAAGAAGGCCAATTGGTCCACCGTAATTACTTTTCCTTGATGTGAAAAACATACGACATGGAAAAGGGTGGACAGAACTACATGCATGGAATCGATCCAGCTATGGCCAAGTAGAAGGTTGTAATCGAGAGGAGCGTCAAAGACCTCCACTTCAACGTTGACCATTTTTCCTTCTAACACAATAGGCAATGAAGGGAGGACACCGTAAGGATTAAAACCAAATACATTGAAGGCTTTGAGCATGTTGTGGGATTTAGTTTAAGGAGGAGAGACGATGGTTTTCCAGTAGGCAATAGACATGACACACATTGAGGCACCCTCATCAATAACTGTTCTACAAATGTTCTTGTTGGAGACAATAACTTGTATTTGGAATGCGAGTTGAGGGGGTAACCGTGGAATGTGATATTCGAAGTAAAAAATTATTAAATTTGTATTCGTAGGGTTGATTCTACCAATAGCTTTCAACCGTTCCTTCCGTTGTATAGGACAACTCTGAAGGATTTTGAGGGTTGACATTGCAAACGGTGCTTGGGACAGATCTTCAACAATACTGTAGTTCTGGGTAGCACGTGCATGAGGATTGAAAGAATATTTTCAAACAACACCCTTTGGGGGAGGGCGAAGAACTGTGTCTAGGCTTGGTTGTTCAATATGAAGAGGACCATTGGTAGGTAGAGTCGTGGGATATGGTTGGACCAACGAAGGAGGTATTTCATCAACCTTCTCTATGGATGAAGAATAATCTTTGGCTTGAGTGGTAAGTGTGATGCCATTTTTCTTTGAATCACCTGTACACATTAAGACATAGGATGTAGTGGATGGGGAAGGTTGGTCATGAATTACCAATTGGGCATGTTGTTGAGAAGGGAAGGGTTGTGACAACACGGTCAGAGTAGCCAGTTTCGGGGTCCCTTGAAGGAATTTAGTAACCTCGACTCGTCTTGGACAATCCTTAGTGTAGTGATCATCACCACAAATAAGACAAGGGTATCAGGGTTTGCGCTTATCCTTATCATCAATAGGTTGTGTTTTGGTCTTCTTAGATTGTGGATTATTTTTATCCTCCTTGTTCTTACCCTTCCTTTTTTTGGATTTTTTTTTTCCGTCGAGGGTAGATTGAACAGAGTTCACCTCAGAAGTCTTGCCAGTGGGAGGGGTAGGAGACAAAGCATTTTGAACATTAGAAGCAATGGATTTGGGGTTGTTGCTAGAGGCTTGGATGGAATGGGGTTGGGCATGGAAAGTGCCAATCACACCGTCAGCTGCATGACAAGCAACATGAGTAGTTGAAGTAGTATAAGTAGAAGGACAAGGTGCGTCAGGGAGTAAGTCATAAAGAGTACCCAATTGTGAGTAAACGAGGTCAAGGTATTGAGATCGATTGATCGCTTTTTATTCTATGATAACTCCACCCACAAAGATGTCACGAGCGATGTCATTCATGAATAATTTCATGAACCACTCTACCAGCAACTAATCGGGAAGTTCAAGTTTGATGAGATGTCGTCTCTGTCGCCACTCATGAATGTGATCAGAGATATGAGTGGCTTTGGCTTGTTTGAATGAACTCAAAATTTCGATTCTCGTTTCATAGCGGATCGGTAACTGGTAGTGGGTGAGGAAATCCATAGAGAGGGTGTTGAAGTTGGTGAAGAAACCTCGTGGTAATTCTATATACCACTTCATGGCATAACCTGTGAGAGTTCGTTGAAAAAGGTGTAAATGAATAGAGTCATCCATCAAAGAGTTTGATGAACACCAAAGGTGAAAAGTCATTACATGATGTTTCGGGTCCTCTCCTAGTTTACCATCAAATTTAGGGATGTCAGATGGTAGTTTGGCCAGTATCACGGGCCATTGAGAAGAGTGACAGATCGGATCATTTAAAATTTTCGACAGATTAGGGAGGTCCAGGGTGGCTAAGAAGGGTAACTGTCTATTCACATGTGGTTACTAGTGACTTTGGGGAGGAATCCCTCGGTATACCAGTGGGACCATAAGAAGTTTTCATATAATGCGAAGATCTAGGCAGATTTAGTTGTTGGTGTGGAGGAAAGTAATTTATAGGGTTGTATTGGTTGGGTTTGTTCCCTTGAATAGGGGCATGGGGTTGAGTGTTCGAGCCCCGAATAGGATTGGACTTACCTGGATATGGTTGGAATGTACTAGGGGGTGTGAAGGAGCTAGCTTGAGGTTGTTCCCCCCAGTTGAGTGAGGATTATTTTGGATAATATAGTTCCAATACTAGGCCAAGGATGGAGGTATGTTTTGTCCATAGGGTGGGATAGGTGGGGGTTTCCCTCCAATCAGGGGTTGCATGCCAATTAGGATTTGTCCTGCAAAATGGGATGGGGTTTGGCCTCCTTGGTAAAGTTGTCCACCGACAGGAATCTGGTAATTTTGTGTGAAATAAGGGATGTTTCCACTAGGGTCGGTGCCTCCGATAGAGGATGGAAGAGGTCCTTTGAAAGGGGGTCGAGGAAGTGTCAGAATGAAACCAAGAATGAGATGGTGCCCAGAATGAGTGGAAATGTTAGGAGTCCTGGATGGGATTTGGGTAGGAGCGGGAATAGAAGCATTTAACGCATGATATCTGGGGGGAAGTGTTGGGGTGAATCTAGGTGAAAGAAGTGTGCCAATGGGAGCTTGGCTAGCCACCATAATCCTGGTGTGAGGACGCGTAGTATCTATGACCATTGTGTAATGGACCGTTTGTAGGGGGATAGTCAAGATGTGGTCGGATAGCAGAGCGTCTGAACTAGGAAAATAATAGGAAATAGTAAAAGGTATTGCATTTGGATCGAATGTTTCAAGTAGCTCAGGTGTGACATTGATATCAACACCTACTCTTGAGCCAAAGAGATCCTATCTAAAAATGCTAGTAGTCCAAAAAGGATCTTGACCCTTGAGTCCTGTGAAAGGTCCGGTTGGTAATCTAGAAGACTCAACAACTATTTCTTTGGAAGAATTCACTTGAACAATATGTCTCACAGAGTCAGGAGGAAGTCGAAAGTTCTCCCGAGAATTGGTAATGCAGAACCATTCTAAAGAGTTAGTTCTTTTCATTTGTTGAGTGGCAACATATTAGACTTCACTCTGTTGAGGAGGGCCCTCCAGTGAGTTGGTAGGAAAGGGTTGAGAACCTTCTATATCTTCTGGGGTAGGCCTTTCATTCTATGTGAACGATGTGGAGGGTCAATTGTGATCGAGTTAAAATCTTACGAAATAAATTCTATGGCCAACTTGGGTAAAAAAACAGCATGTGCTAGTAAAATCTAGGAATCAAAACCAGGCAAACAAGACTTTCCAATTCCGAAGTCACTAGTTGGTGATGAAAAAGTCGCAATGACGAGACAAGAAGGGGCTGGGCGAGGGTGGAAAAGTTATATTGACGACCTGCTTCACGGACTTACACCCTGGTGCAAGCTCCCACACATAATCATGGGTATACCCTCCAAGGATCCCTAGTGATTTTGGCCAATGTCGATTCCAGGTACCATGAAGACTTACCCCTTCACAGTCACCTTGTGTAAGACCCTAAAAAGATAAGCTACTAAGGTTACCACAAACAACAATGATGCCTAGGGAAACAACCGACAATCCGATCTACATGCAAGGGAAGGGTATCTATCCAAAAATCAACTTGAGAGGCTTCCACTCATCATTGTGGGTATACCTTCAAGTGACCCCCATAATATGTGCAATCTCTACACCGAGATCAACAAAGTAGGGTGAGTAACTCTGTCAATCTCAATGTGACCTCAGGTTTGACCCTTGTGTGAGAAGGGCTTCATAGGACAAAATGCTGCAAATGGAATTTGACACTCCTTATCACAAGATACTATTGTGTGTTTTGTGCTTTGGAGAGTGTGTCTCACTGCCTATTCCAAAGCTCTAGCCTAGATAATGCTGGTGCAAAAGAGAACTAGAAAAGTTGCTAGTTGAATTTTAAAGTTGTGCAATATTATTAAAGGCTGTTGTTACGTAAAAATGAGACAGAAATGAAACCAATGTTGTGTAAGACTCTGACTCAACAATGCGTAAATAGGGATGAATGATACAAATTTTTGTTCGAAGAATTCTATCTACAGGAGGGAAAGAGGAGTTTTCTGGAACAATGCGAACTATGATGTACGATCTTTATTGAAATGTAATATCAAACAATCATGAACAATCCAAATTCCCTATTCGATCTCTTTCAATATTTGAATGCCAATATTTTTCGAATAAATGATTGCTTAAAATAAATAAAATTTATTAGAAACCAAGCAATAGGGATGGAACTAAGAAAAAATAAGCAACCAATGAAAATGAAATACTCAACAAACACCCAAATCGATCTTTCAATGAAGATAAAAATAACAAACTGACAAGACCAGTCTCTTCAAATGCACATGAACAACAATTTTCCAAGTAGTAAGTAATCGAAAAAGACAATTAATCCCAACGTTTAATCCAATCAAAGGCTCTCGACCAAACAAGCACTCGGATTTCATAATCAGAGATTATACCCTTGTTAAGAAAAGGTCAAGAGGTAAAAATTGAGAAAAAAATGATCAAGAAGAGTTTTCTATTTTTGAAAACTAATCATTCTCAAGATTTGAAGTTAAGAAATAGTCAATCACTGGCAACATAAGTTCTTCCCGGATAAA
Source organism: Picea glauca (assembly GCA_000966675.3). Classification (NCBI taxonomy): domain Eukaryota; kingdom Viridiplantae; phylum Streptophyta; class Pinopsida; order Pinales; family Pinaceae; genus Picea; species Picea glauca. The sequence continues at coordinate 512,255 of JZKD02S1511629.1, read as the reverse complement.
TGAACAAATATGGGCATCTGAAGACACAAAAAGACCTATTCCAAAGTTTTTACAAGTGAGTTTGCAATATGGTAGTGGGGTGCGAGAAGGTCACACTGAACGAAACACTAGGGTGAAAACTTCAGTGATTCTCATAGGCCCTAGAAAGGTACAGTGCGAGAAGGTTTGTAATCAAGAAAAATTTGGAAAAAGAATAGAACTTTTGAGTGAACTTCTGGATCTAGAGAGTCTGTAAGGATCCCCTAAATACTTAGAGATTGATTGGTAATGAAAAGGGGTAGGTCAAGAGAAAATGGCCAAGGAAAAACCACAAAATGGGTTGTTTCTCCAATGGAGTCGTCAATTTTGTTATTGGATAAATCGATAGGTGCAGACACTAATTGATCTCCCTATATCCACCTGGATCTAGAACAAAACAAGATAGGACATGACTCTTTCTCTAAGTTGCAGTCATTGAATCTACTACCAAGAAGGAATGAGTGACATACCTTTATATCGCTTCCTTAGGTCTCTGTTGTTCCTACTTCGCTCCGGTGCTCTTGTGAAATCAGGTCCAAGACAACACAAACCAACCAAAGTGAAGATAACAAAATATATTCAATGTCAACCTATGCATATGATCAAGGAGTTATGCAATAAAATAAGAGTTATTTTATGGGAAATGGACATGTCGTTGAATTATATTAAATGAAAGTAGAAGATACAACCAAATCACCTTGATGTCTCAATCTTCCTTTCAGTGATCCTTGGTTCCAACACACACACTTGTTCTACACTTGCATGAATAAAATCCAGTACAACTTGATAGACAAATGGAGTCTTCAAGCTTCAATCCAAATAAAGTTCTTCACCCAATTCTCTCATCAATTATTCATTCAATCTTGCTTAACCTCTTCCTTGAGAAAACTTTCATCATATAGGAGAAGGAGAGATGGTTAAAGGGATGAGAATGATCCCACTAAATCTGAGAAGTCAGTAGGATGCCAACCATGTGAATTCCAACTCATTTTCTAGAATATACTCTTATAGAACCTTCATAACTTCCTCTTCCTTTCAAGCTTCAAAACAAGTTTTCACCCTACCTATAGAGCAGACTGTGAACACCTCGTAGGCTAGGTATAGGTTTTTCTGCAAGAATCAAGATTCTCGTACCCTGCAACATAGTCAACTTGAAAACTCATCTTACAAATATGTTATGTGGAAGAAGACAACAATCACTTTTCTTAGGAAAAAAGTCCTTATGAGAACCTGAACACATAACTGTAGAGACATCACCAAAGTGACCAAAATAATGTGTAACAAAATAAGCTGGGATCCTGGAGATATATAAAACACAAAATAAGTCGGTAGAAACTGTATATATGTATATAATTATCAAAAGTTTTTACAAAAAGTTTATGTCCAAAGACCAAAATCTCAAAATATGGAGCTCATAGATTCCACAAAATAGCATCACGAATGATGCTCATGATAACATACAACTGCTTGGGCTACCCCATGGAGTAGTCGACTGAGAGACTCTGACACAACCACAGTATGGAACTGATAACATCTCAGGATCTACCCAATAGCGATGTCCAAGACATCCACAGTCAACCCCTCTAAGTTTTGTTCCACTGCCTCGTAGTCCTCGTCATCCCATCTTGCCACTGGAGCCGCTTCTACTCACCTATGAATAGGAGACATTCCTGGAGGTCGATATGGCCTCACATCTGTGTCATCAAAATATTTTTTTTGATTAGACCTTGGATAAACATAAAAACATTTTATATAATAAAATTTGAAAAAACATTAAAAATTAAAAAAACGTGTACTTCTCACCCAAGTCACCCCACTGAGCATCCTCAGGCAGGTCCAAATCTGGATCTCCTTGGAAATCTAAAATGACATTTGTGTAGTCATCGATCATCAGCATCTGGGGCCTCAACCAATCAAAAAATGAATCATTATACTTGATTATAGGCCCTGCTACATGCCGAGCCATGAGGTTACACCACCTCATCATCCTCAGATCCTATGGGGCCAGTAAACCCCAATCTACCTGTAGTCGAGCAATGGTACCCTCTCGAGGAAGAATGCCACCAAAAGCGAACCGTACCAGAAATGCTTCAGGTCACCCCTTCTGTACTTTGTCAGTTGCCTCTTCATACTGTGGAGAATGACATCCGACTAGTTGAAAACCCGAGGCTCTGTGCACTCTATTGCATATTGGAAATATCTCTGGAGAGCCATGTGTGGAGCCGCGCTCCTAGCTATGCATGCAATGGTAAACAAGATAGTCCGAAGAGTCAAATATTGGACCCCCCAAATGGAAACCTTTCCCTTGCTTCTCTCTTCCTTGTGAACACAATATCAACGAACATACTCGCTCATAGGAATTTTGTTGCATCTACCTCTGGTTAAAGTAGCATGGTATACATGTCGTGACAACCCCATCATAAAATAGATATCCTCGATACCTAGTGTCAATGTGTGGACCCCTACGTGAAATAACTATTGATCCACATCCCACATGTGGACTAGGTACTCTAACAATCTGAGTTGGGCTCTCATGCCTTGGATCTTAAAAATTTTTAAGAGCCCACATTCCAAGAGGGAAGCGACTATACCAGGATCATTCCCGGCAATGGCATCCTATTCCTTGTGTTCTCTTTCCCTCCATTCCAACATCGTGATGTTCAACACCTGCAATGGATCCATGAGAAGGAAGTTAACAACTTGTTTTAACCTCTTGCATAATGTTTTATTGAGCAAAACCACACACAAAAATCTATTTTTCGGCCCTCACAGGTGAAGCTTTTGCACAGTGCGAGATTCTTGTAGGTGCACTGAAGCCCACCTGCAAAAATATTATATTCTCACAGGTCCCGAATGGCCCACCTGCAAGAATTCTTGAGCTCATCTACCGACCCTAAAATGGACTCAAAACTCTAAAATTGCCAATACAAATCAAAAGTAAACCATGGAAAAGTTGGAAAATCAAAAGATTACCTCGTTGGTTGAAACCATTTGTCGAATGATCGCTTGTACCTCTCGCAATCGAGCAAAGAAATTTGGGGAAAAATGAGGTATGTTGGACAAGTTTTTGGCAAAGTAACAATGAAATGGTAAAAAGGCTTTTTCACCCATATTTATTCACTTTTTACTATTTCTTGTTGATTTTTTATATTATTTTTATTTCTTTGCTTAAAAAACCTAATACCCTAATAGCCTTGTGAGTATGGTTTTTCGCATATATAGTGACTTTGAAGTCCAAACGACGGTGTACGAGTATTTTTTCTTTTTTTTGTCACATGTACGACTACATTTTTAGGGTTTTTGTAGGAAAAACCTTGAGCTCGGTATTCGTTCGTTCTCGCGCTAAAAAATACATGAGAATGCAACCGAGTATATTTTTCTCTTCTTTTCATACTCGTCATGGTAACACGAAAACGACAAACACAAGGGAGTGTCCTTTAAGCTCTTTTCACGATCCATAAAAATGAAAAGATTGTCGAGCAATCTTGTTCTCTTCACGCTCGTTAAAGTATTTGAAGAAAACGTTTGACGGACGATAGTTTATCACTTTTTCGGTCTCGTCGAACTTATTTATGGAAAAGGAATTGGGAGATTTCTCTTTAAGTTTTTTTCAAACTCTCAAAACGTGAAAAACCATTGCGTTTTCTATCTTTGGACTCATTAAACAAACATAGAAAGACCCTTACGGGATTAAACAACTCCTTCTTAGGGTTCGGTAAATGTATTTCGATGGATTCGTCTGAAGGATGAGATTACATCGACAAGCATATGTTATCCTCCTCAAGCTTGTGTAAAAATAAAGAGGTACTTGCCATAAATGGTGGGGGAAATTTTGGGAAAGGGATGTGTTTTCATATTTGTATTAATGGCAGTAAGTGTCACTCTTGAACATGACACCCCCTATTCATCATTTGAATCCGGGTTTGGAAATCCATTTGTCTCTCGTTCGACTTGCTACAAGGTCATATCTTGGGTTGTCTTTGAGTCAGTGCTACCAAGTCCTTTGTCGTGTCGTTCATATGTTAAAGAGAAGTTCAAATGAGCCCTCCATTGAGTCAGCCATCTAGAGTTGTCCATTCTTACTATGTCGACCTTCCCTGTGTCTATTTCAACTCATATTCATACATTGATTCACCCTCAAAATATGTTACTTATTTCATGTCATTGATGGGGGATACATAAACTCCCTCCTCTGACGAGTCTTTTTATGTCAACTCCAACTCATTATCCGAGAATAAGACTTAGAAATCATTTAGTACCTTGGAACCTACATGCCTTAATGGCAGGTGTATTCACTTTCGACAGGGGTTTCACATCATTGATCCTTGATCGAGAGATTTCGTTGAATGTTCAACTTCAACTCATTCATTCACATTCGTTCGGATTGTACTTCGGTACATTGGGATTCATTGACATCAACGATGATTTCCCTCACATGTGTTAATCGGTTTCATCAATGACCGGTAATCGAGTGGTTTCTACCATGTTCGACTTCAACACATGTAATCACATGGATACATTCATACTTTCAGGTGACAGGATTGAAGACCCTGGGTCTCATCTTTTTTATCCAGGCTATGATGGAGTATGTATGATTTGTATCGACACATAGATCCACTTTGTATTTCATGTGGCTATGTCTTAATTCGAGTCTTCTAACATAGATCCACAGTGTATTCCTGGTGGCTATGTAGAATTTTGGCGACATTGATCCACGATGTATGATTGGTGGACATGGCCTATGTTTATGATTTCATTCATTCGTGATCTGAGCATGGGAATTCCTACTTCCAAACTGGTATTATACTCTGCAGATGCTTGGTTTTTTATAGGTTTTTTATTAGCTGCGCTCCTTGTTTCTGACATACACATGAATTTTACAAAGTAATTCGGCTGTCACAAGTCCCAACCACATACTTTAGGGGGAATTCTATTACACATTATTTTGGTCACTTGTTGACGGGCGAAATTGACCGCCCGTCAACTGAGAGAGTGGAACCGGTCCGAGGTTGTCTAATAACCCAAGCCGTTTGGAATGAACCACCCTGACGGGTTTAGCGGATCCGTTAGCCAATCTAAAGTCCTAAAAGAACAAAAGAAAACTAATCTAAACTAAATAAACTAACTAAAACAAAATAAAACTAACTAAATAAAACTAATAAACTAATCTAAATAAAACTAACTACTAAATAAATTAAACTAAAACTAAAATAAACTACCCTAACTATTCTATATACAATCTACATATTAATATTATACTAACTCTAATCAACTATCTAATTACTAACTGCAATATCACTTATTCACAAAATGTACACTATAAACAATTTACAGATTTAATTAAAACCTACAAAACTCATGAATATTCTTCCCTAAGACAGCGAGAGATGTTTTTGTTGATTTTTTGATTTTATAAATAAAGAATAAAAATTACTTAAATTAAACAATCTAATATACTAAACACATATATCTAACTAAACTTATATGTAAACTAAACTACTAATAAATACACTAAACAAACAAATGACAAACTAACCTGGAAACGCTCCAGATTTGTCCTGTGTAAGATGACTTCGAAGCTGGTCGGAGGAAGGAAACTCGCACCGAATGATCCAGAAGCTTCTCGTAAACGATAAGATGCAATGCTCCTTAAGTTTATTTACAGGACAAACAAGACATAAAAAAATCATAACAATTATATGATTTATAAATCTCTGTAATAAGGGAAACCTGTTATGCAAAAACTTATACTTAATAATCCAATTAATGAAGAGGAGAAATCTGTCATTCACAAACTGAATCAAGTAATTGCTATTTCTTTAAATACTTGAAGAAATCAGATATGGATTATATTGATTAAATCATATCATTTGCAAAAGATTAAGATAGCTAAAGTAGTCATTAACCAAATGCAAATTGATACACATAAACATGAAACAAAATGTTGATATTATGAAAAGCTAAAGCTGTAACAGAACATCAATTTTTGTTTTTGTTTGTATTAGAATTTTGTATCCTTGTTCTCCCACGAATGATGATGATCATTATTACAAAAATAATAAGTATTTATAGGTTTCTCCACAGGGTAAAAACTCCCTGTGGCAGTTATCAAACTGTTTACGTAATCTGGGAAGATATTCCCAAGATCAACTAAAATAGGAAACTAAAATGGAACCAAAATATTTCAAATATCCTCTAACTGCTCATCAAATCCAATGCAATTTCGAATTCATCTGTAATGGACCAAAAATAACAAGTTAGAGAGGTATTTTATTAGAAAAATAATAAAATCTAATTCCACAAACTTAGCTACAGAATCATTTGATTCTGTAGCTAGTCTAAAATATATATAGAATCGGAATTGAAATCAAATCAAATATTTGAATGAGATTTAATTCAATTATCTTTTAACAGCCATTTGAAAACGATTTATTCAATTGGAGCTTGATAAACCATTTGAAATCAAAACAGAATCATAAAATCATTCAACTCTGTTCACTTAATTACCACAGAATCGGGTCTAAAAGAGTCATATCCAGTGCAACCAATAAAAACAAATCTAATGCATTTGTAATGTCATTATACCAACATGAGATATAATCAAATTGAACCGAATCGTTTACAATTCATTGTAACGACATAGAAAACAAGGTGTATCATAGTGCGTAAGAGATACCCGATCACGTTTTTGCAAACTGAGGTAAGCAAGATCGATTACATTCAACGAATTGTAACAGAATTTGGTAACAAAAATAACACAGTCAATCAAATCGTTTCATAACCACCCGAATCTAACATTTTTGTAATATTTTGATATCAATTTGAAACGATTATAATTCAACAGGATCATTCCAATCGTTATGACTGAATTGACATAGAGCACAGTCCGAGCCAGGAATAGATTAATTCAAATTCGGTGGGAAAATCAATTTAAAACAAGATCATAACAGGCTTGGTAGAATTCTTAATTCGTTGACGCCAATTTCGGCAAACAGGGTTGATCAACTTTGATCAAAACGAAATCATTCTAATTAACGAATCAATCAGATGAGATTTATCATAGTTGTCATGAATCGAATCCATTCCATGATTCGGGCACAACTGTACAGAGTTAAATGAACATATTGTTTTTCTAAAAACAGAGTAGTTCATTTCCCAAATTAAAATCGAACAGAGCAATATCTTAGTTTTGAACATCGTAAGAAAGAGCATATCGTAACAATTAATTCAATCGAATTGTTTGTCAATCGTAGCATATAGATCATAACAAAATCATATCCGAATACGATTGTGTTCGAAAGTGAGTATGAAAAAACTCTTTTTGAAATCGGATACATACCAATCCATTCGAAGACACACTATTAATTTTGTCGACTAAATAAGGCAAACCAGTCAATCAAATCTAAACGCATACCACTCAAATCCAATCAAAATCTATTGATCTTTATAATGGGAATGATCGGATTGTATATTGGATCGATATTTCAAGACAAAACTATATATAGAATTCACACGGTTATAACAGAGCCATTCAAGACGTGAACAAAACTGTTTAAAAACTGAATACAAATCCTTATAGCAAACTAGATTATTTACAAAACAAAATGATGTGAAAACCATACCTGTGTAGTGACGAGACCACTTGATTATGCCAGCTTGGAATTCACAATAGTCGTGGCTGATTCCATGTTCTTGAACAAGATAGAGCCGGTTGTCTTTTGTTTTTGATCCACTGCTTGAAGCTTGGCTTTTTGTCTAGTTAGCATGGCAATCTCGTCTTCCAAAGATTGAATTTTTGACTGAAGTATAGGAACATCAACATAATACTGCTCTAACCATGAATTGCACTGATCACAGGGTGGCTTTGTAGGTTTAGACAGAGCAGGCGAGGGTTTGGGAAAATGATCGAGGGTTTCACAAGGCAACTTAATGCCTGGGTAATTAGGGTCGTCCTTTAGGCAGGGGGGTAGGTTTGATACAAATTCGTATGAGGGTTCAACACACAAACCTTGCAAATAGGGGTATTCCCTGGCCAAAAGATGCTCGACTTCCGAATCAGAATCCTCACTTAGGGTGATAGGGTTTGAATGAGCAGGGGGTTTTGCCTTGTTTCGTGCCATTCATGAAATCAAACGTGCATTCCTTTTACCCTTATCGTTAGCATTAGGTTTTACCTTAGATTTATTGCTCACGGTATTTTTGATGGCCTCTGCACTCTTAGTTACAGTGTCGGGTAGGTCGATAGCAGGGTTGACCAAGGGTTTAGGTAGTAGGAAATGGTAGGGCACCGGGGTTACAACTTTGGTTTCAACTACCACAGATTTATTAATCTGTATAGGGTCAGTGTCCTCAAATCCATTACGGGCGATGAAGGACTTCCAACTGTCACCAAGCAAACTCAAATGATAAACAACAATGATCTTAATAAGCCCATGATGAAATAAGTTGTTGTCAGCCTTGTGCCTCTTATATTTTTTGGACATCTTATACAATCTTTGTTGAAAATAGAATGACATGTTTAGAGGATAACCTATAAAAATCATCAATAGATGCAGGTGATAAAGGAATACAAGCCCGTATCTGCCTTCGCAGGTGACAAACTGCTTGATTATCATTAACAAATCGTGCCATCGTTGTTTAAGCATAGTCACGGGCATACCTCTATCATAGGAGGTAATTTTGCGCGATTGAAACAACAATGTCCACGACACCTCCTCGACCTTGCAATTATTAAACCACCACTGTCCGGAAGTAGATAACCCCGTAGTCGAGATGATGAACGATTCATCAATCTCTAACTGTACATCGCCTACTTTGGTTCGACATCCATCGAAGGTTGTAGAAAACTATCGGGCTACACACAGGTTAAAACCCTCAAAACGTTTCACGAAGGTAAGCCATCCATTGTCTGCCAAATCTTGGCGGGCATTGTCAAACATCAATAGGGCCTGGTAGAMATTGGGTTCAACTCTCACGACTGGGGCCATGGTGTCGAATGCATGGTAATGGAAGGTTTTGAATTCACCAACACACACAGGAGCAAAGCTATTTGGTATAACAACAATGAACGAGCAAAAGGGGATAAGCATAAATGCGTGCATGCGAGGGTGGTGGAGTCTGCCATGCATAATATTCATTACCCAAGTACAACCGCCAAGTTTCATATATGTTCACTCCATGATAATAGTTCAGCCATTAAGTCATGGGTACAACCAATGAAATCCAATGTGTATACACGCAAATGTTATGCCACGGTGTTCAAACATTCGACATATAAATCAAAAACCCATAAACCAACTATGCGCCAATGTATACGATCAAAAGTTTAACCAAGGTGCCAAACGATATTCATAATGGTTGACAAGCCGAAAGTTATAAAAATTTAACATAAGGGTTATATAATATTTATAAACAAAATTAACCATAACCCTTATGGAGAAACAAATATCAGGCAAGTCATAAAAAGTGTAAATCCAAATGCTCAATGCCTTGCAAATTCAATGAAACTCAATCACATCATCAATATAAGAATGACCAATGAGCAAGGTTTGAAATTTCTTCCAGCTACATAATGATAGACAAAAGGTAAGAATAGTAGGCACATCGATAATAAGATCATGACAGTTCAGATAGTGATCAAAATGTAACTTTGAAAGATTTATTTTTCATGCTTACAGTCGTGAAAACAAAACGAAAACAAGTGTGTAAATGTCGCAAGAAATGAAAATGTCGTTTATCTAAAAACTGCGAAAAAATTTGATGTTTGCAAGACAAAGGTGTAGGAACCTTATAGGATCATGGAAAAATGTGATTGGATGCCAACAATGGTGACACACTGGTAGAAGCAGTTATCTCTTTCAAAAGAAATAAATTCAGATTAGGAAAACAAAGAAAATTTCAACTCAAAAATAACAACCAGAAAATCCTACAAACATCATCATAAACCATCTTTTCCAACAGTGTTTCAAAAGATGAAAACCAATAACAGTCTTAAGATCAGCAAGTCATGATATTAAAGATAAAATCTCCGATATTGTTGGCATGGCCACTACTACCAGCAGGCGTCCATAGCCTCGACAGGGTTTCCATTTAACCCACTCTGACATCTGTATCCTGTTAAGAAGTTCTAGATCAGAATAAAGGACTTTAAAGAGGTTTCTTTCTTTTTTACAAATTTTCATATACCCGACATTGCTTCGCTGCCAGTGGGCCTATTCAGTACCCCGACGAAGTTGTCTTGGCGCCATGCATGCATTTACCCGCTGCTGATAGACCTGTTCAGCATCCCGGCGGATTTACAAACACTTCCCACAACTCTTATTCATATTTTATTTTGTTTTTCATAGGTATATAGCTGAGCGGGGTGACGCTAAAAATCGTGATATTTTAACATCTTTTTTCAGACCTCATCATAATTTTTTAGGACTGTCCTTTATTTAGCTCCAGAGATGTTTTATTTATAAAAACAACTTCCTATGATAGGGAGACATCTTTTGAGTCATTCCTTTATGGAAAAGGGACAGCGTAAAAAGATAATAGATGATCATGACAAACTTTGCTCAGAGATTGAAATTAGTAAACTTCTTTCAAACAACAAAATTTTCCAACACAGATTATCAATTTCAGTAATCTATCATTTATGTTTGTACAAATTTTTCAGAAGTTATTTAAGAGAAGAAAATATCTTATCGTCTTTGTCTGAATAGCTTAGTGTACAGGTATGTGTATTCTTCAAAAAACACAAAAAACTGATAAATTCAAATCAAAATCAAAATAGAAGGCAAACAAAGATGCAAAATAAAAGTGAAATATTTACATAATATACAAGGGTAGTTATCATGCAAAGTATCTTTTCAGGGCTTGGCCATTCACCGGGTAGGTGTCAAGCTGCCCTTCAAGATTCTGTAAGCGAAAAGAACTAGGACCCAACTTTTCAGCAATTAAAAATGGTCCAAGCCATAAGTTTTGGAATTTAGTGTGCTCACCCTTTCCTTCATGCGGTTTGTCCCACTTCAAGACGAGATCGCCTACTTCAAAATTCCTATCAGAAGCAGAATTAGAGTCAAACCAGATTTTAATCAATTGTTGATGTTGATATAACTTATTCTTAGCTTGGGCTATTACATCTTCTAGCTTCATCAAGGCGTTAATTCGGTTTTCTAAAGGGGGAAAATCCTCTTCTTGGACTTTTTGTGACAACTAAAGCGAAGGAAGAAGAATGTGAGCTGGCAGAATTGCTTCTCTGCCATAAATGAGAAAAAAGGGGGAGTTACCCACAACGGATTTTGGCATTACCCTATCAGCGCATAGTGCGTTCAACAATGCATTGTGCCAATTCTTATGATTTTCAGCCACAGTTCTCTTGATTATTTTGATCAAGTTCTTGTTTGTTGATTCGGCTAAGTCATTTCCCTAAGGGTAGTAACTAGAAAAATACTTCAACTTAATTCCTTTTTCCAAAGTGAACTGGGTCATCTCAAGAGAAGAAAAGTATGAAGTGTTATCAAAGACCAGACAGTCAGGGATACCAAAACGAGTGATAATATTCGAGTTTATAAAGGAAATTACCTGACTGGTGTTGACAGTTCTTAACGCAGTATTTTCATACCATCGAGTAAAGTAATCCATGGCTGTCACAATATACTTGTGTTGTTGCGAGGATAGAGGGTTAACTGGACCTATGATATCAAGGACCCATTGCTGGAAAGGAGAATCTATTGAAATGGGTTGCAAGGGAAAGGCTGGTTTTTGTAACCGCCCTGATGCTTTCTGACAGATAATACATTTACGACACAAGGCATGGGCATCTCTAAAAAGCGTGGGCCAGTAATAACCAGCTCTCAGAACCTTATGAGTAGTGGTGTCACCACCGAAGTGGCCACCAACTTCTCCTGCATGCAACTCGAGCAATACTTTTTTTGCTTCGTCTTTTTCAAGACAATGCATCAGTACGTCGTCAAAAATCTGACGAAACAGGATACCGTTAACCAGATGAAAGGAGGTGGACTTTAGTCTCAGTGATATTCTTTTAGTGGGGTCAATGTCATGGGGGGCTGATCCATGTTCAAGACAAAATCTTATATCATCATACCAAGGACTAACAAGGTTTTGTGCACAACAGATTAAGCTTTGATCGCTTTGTCCTGGGTTTGACGTATCACTATCTTCTTGTTGTCCTATTTCTTAATCAATGAACAACTTACACAACCCTTGGCCTCTCACAATCTGAGATGGGGTGATTTCTAGGTCATACTCCTGCAAGGAGGTGACCCAGTTGGCTCTCTTCTCTCCTAACTCCTTCTGCACTAACAAGTTCCTCACGGCAGGGTAGGGGACAACGAATTTCGTCCTTGACTTCAAAAGATAGGACCAGAAATGATTTACTGATTTGAAAATAGCGTAGACTTGCCGATCAACTGATGGGTAATTAAGTTTAGCACCTTTGAAAGCAGAGCTCATAAAGGCGATGGGTACTTCATTGTTCTCAGCATTCTTCTGAGTTAAGACGGTGGCATAGGAACGGTCAGAGGCAAAAGTATAGAGTGTAAAATCTTGAGAGAAGTCAGGGCTCATGAGAGACGGAGTGTCTATTATGGCCTTCTTTATTGCATTAAAAGTTTGGTTTTTTGGGGATCCCCAGTGATATTTGGTGTCTTTCTTAATCAGGTTCTACAAGGGTCTGACCATTTCGGAGAAGCTAGGGACAAATCTTCTCACAAAGTTAATTTGGCCTAAGAAAAACTGCATGGATTTTTTGGATGTAGGAGGGGGAAGTTAGCGATGACTTGGGTCCTTTCAAGGTCAATAATCATCCCATCACTAGACACAATGAATCCTAGGAGTTTACCCAGTTCTAGTGCAAAGATGGACTTCTTGGGGTTCAAGGAGATGTCGTATTTACTACATCGCAGCAGGATGGCTCGTAAGTGAGTTAGATGATCATTTTTGTTTTTTGAAAATATAGTCACATCATCTAAGTAAAATATGATGGACTGATTGATTAAGCCTTGAAAATTAATGTCCATTTCTCTCTGAAAGGTAGCACCGGCATTAATCAATCCAAAGGGCATTTTGCGATAAGCATAAGTGCCCCACAGGGTACGGAAGGTAGTTTTTAGTTGGTCTGGCGAAGACATCAGGATTTGGTTGTATCCAGAGAAACCATCCAGTAAGGATAGCCTCTCGGAACCATATATCTATTGAAGGATCTGTTCCATGGGCGGGACAGGATAGTTGTCTTTATCAGACGCTCTATTGAGGTTTTGAAAATCGACACAAAGTCGGATCTCCCCATTTTTCTTCCGCACTGGGACAAGGTTGGACACCCATTGAGTGTGCCTAACAGGAAAAATTATTTTAGCAATTAGGAGTTTATTCAATTCTTTTTGAACAGTCTGTTCAAGTTTAGGATGCATTTTCCTCAATTTCTGTTGGAAGGGTAAGGTTTGGGGCTTCATCGGGATGACATGCTGTATGATATTAGGATCGAAAGTTTTGAGGTCATCATACTTTGAATAATTTAATGAAAGCAACTTTTTCTTGTCAAGAACAACCCAATCCTAGATTAATGCATTGAGGTTTTTCATCAGTTCCTAAGTTCACTTTTTCATAAGACAATGAGGAACTATTAGTTTTACAATCGACCGTTTTTTTTAAATTTATCTTCAAAATCATAAAACTTTTCTAATCTAACTATGGATTTGGGTATCGAGTTTACCATATCCGATAGTGCTTCAGGAAATTTCGGATCAGGTATTACCGTAAAGTCGTGAAAATTGTCATCGTGCATGCGTTCATCTATCACCGTGCCTTGAAAGGTTTCTTCCATGTGCAGAAAGTTAATGATTTGCTGATCATCGTCAAATACTATCTAGTTTGTGATATTGTCAGGAACAGATGGTCAAAACAATAGCTCCATGGAGAATGCATTTGGGGACAAGCCTTCTGCGGGAATAAGTTTAGATGCTACATTAGCTAATAGATCTTCTTTAGCATTATTTAATCTAGGAATGGAATTTATATTGAAAGCAGAAAATTTATTCATTAAACTCCATACCTCAAATTGGTAACATTTGAGATGCGGGGAAAGACAGTGTATAGAATCTCTTACCTATCTAACCACTATTTTGGAGTCGCCAAATACAACTAGATTTTGAATGTTCATGTCCAGAGATTTTCTGAGACCTTGCAGTAAAGCCTCATATTGTGCAGTATTGTTAGTACATTCAAATTCTAGTCTATAAGCCATTAATGTCTTGTTACCTGCCGAATCGATAATGATGCAGCCTGCACCAGCTCCTTCTTTAGAATTAGAACCATCGAAATATAGAGACCAAATTTGATTTCCATCAGACTCATGGGACTGTTGCATAGAAGTTGTTGGTTGCACATATGTTATGATCTCGGACTGCTGTTCTGGATTGATGATAGGTGAAGCCTCGGCTATGAAATTTCGGAAGAAGGTGTCCATCCCTTGGACTTCGGGTGAATCAGCAGAAGGTGTATATGGTTCTTTAGGATCGTTCAAATCTGTGACCGTGAATTTAAGGTAGCGCTCACGGTTCACTTTAATCTTGTTGGGCTTACCATTCTCTGGGAGCCATAAATGAGACCAGTCTGTCGCGAAGTAACCATGTAGCTGCTTCGACCAGTCCCTGCTTAAAAATAGACCATACACTTCTGGAATATCCACAACGATTGTATCAATAACTTGATGAACCTTGGGGTTAGATGATAATCTAATCAATAAATTTTTTAGTTCGCCTATAACTTTAACATTTGTTCGATCAAGTTGTATGATTTTTAAAGTAGATGGTTCCACTTCAGCGTTAATCTTTTGGCAGACAGACCAAGGCATCACATTGGATGACACCCCTGAGTCGACCATACAATTATGCACATTTCTGTTGAAAATCTCAAAAGTTAAAAGAAAAGGAGGTACATTTTTTCGAGTACTGGGATTAATAACTTGTGGCTTCTTAATCGTAATTTCTAATGCTACTTTATCTACATTGTTTACATTATTTACAGGGACTACAGGAAGGCTTCGTTTATCTTGAGGATCAGGATTATTTTTAGTAGAAGTCTTCTGAGGGACTTTTCTTTGCACAACCTTCTTACCACTTGAATTACCATTCTTTCCATTCTCCGAAATATTTTGCAACATCTTTTGTAACAAAAATGAAAACTTCAACAAATCATAAATAAAAATGTTAGCCCTTAACTTTTTAAGATCTTCAACAACATCATAATCTAAGTTGGGGTTTACATTACTCTGTTTAGTCTCAGCTAATTTAGAAGGCTTTGGAGGTGAAGTTGTAGTGTTTTCGGTAGAAGGCTTGTTTGTTGTCTTACTCCTAGTGTTATAAGGGTGAACAGTCTCAAAGTTAGCTTGAAAAAGGCTATCTGAGAAGTGTCCAAAGATGTTTGGAGAAGACTCTTCTTCTTGAACCATTTCTTGTTCGACTACTTCCTGAGCGATATCAGGGGGTATCAAGTTATCTTGGGCTTCTAGAATTGTTTGAAGAGAACATTGCAAACTTTCTAGATTAAGGCCTTCGGTGGTTGGACTAGGTCGGTTGGTAGGAAAAGGTTTCCAGAAAGGAGGTTTGTAGGATCCTTTACTTGAGGAAGCTTCTTTAGTTGACCTTTTTAAATATGTAACTTGATTTGATAGTTTCTAAACAACTTTAGTTAAATTTTCCAAATCAGAGTTTTCAGGATGTGTTTTACTTTGAGTGGGTCTGGAGAGAATTTCAATCTTCTTTTTGGGAGCAGAACTAGCTTCTGTTTTGTTGCTGGAAGAGTCCTTAAGGCTAAGTATGTCTTTTTCGATCTGGCTGGCCTCCTTGAAGGCTTCCAACAACATAGCTTTCTTAGATCGTTTAACCCAAATAGCTATACTTTGATGTAGAGCTTTAGTGTAGTAAGCTATTATAAGACTCTCGGTCGGCATAGAATCTACAGGGATTCGGTTTTTAAGTGTTAAGAATCTTTGATTAAAATCTTTAAATTTTTATTTTGGGTTCATTCTTAAGCTATAAAGATCCATGACCAGGACTTCCGGAGGTTTACCATCTCCGAAATTTTCCAAAAAGCATGACTCAAACTTTTCCCAAGACACGATGGTGTGTGGCTATTGGACAAAGTACCATTTGGATGCATTACCCTTGAAAGTATAAGGGAACAACCTACAGACAATGTCTTCATGTTCAACATTGCGGAGTCTAATGGCTAACATAAATTTTTTGATATGATCTTCAACTATCTGTTTTGAATCAGGATCAAACTTGGGAAGCCATTTCTCCGGGTGTTTAGGTAAAGGGTGTTGGGCGCCAGGTACAGCTACAACATCCTGGTCAAGCCATGGTCTAGCAGGGTTGTTCTGATTTACCATTGGGGTATTGGGTGTGGAAGGATGAGAAGGTGAATTTCCTTCATCAGAATAATCTCCTCCAGAAGAGGAAGGAGATGATGGTGGTGGTGAAGGAGGTATCCCAAATCCTCCTGCAGCAGGATTTACGATTGGATCAGAAGGACTCAAAGTAGGATCAATGCCACCTAATTGTTCTCTGATATCAAATAAGTCCAGAGGTTGGCCCCATGGATGGTTTGGTTGCCTAAGACGAGCTAAGGCACTATGTGTTTTAATAAGATATTGGCAGACAATCTCTTGTATGTCACCACCTGTAGGATTAGGGGTTGCTGGCTCAACTGTGATATGAGGATCGTCGGTTGAAGTAGTTGTTGTTTGAAGGGGAATATTATCGTGTGAACGTCTTCTAGTCACTATAGGTGAGCGATTAGGAGGTGGAGGAGTCTTGTGACCGCCTCGTGACATTAATTAAGTTCAGGCCCTCCTTCTAGCGCCATTTTTTGACGGGCGAAATTGATCGTCTGTCAACTGAGAGAGTGGAACCGGTACGGGGTTGTCTAATAACCCAAGTCGTTTGGAATGAACCACCTTGACGGGTTTAGCGGCTTTGATAGCCGATCTAAAGTCCTAAAATAACAAAAGAAAACTAATCTAAACTAACTAAACTAACTAAAACTAAATAAAACAAACAAAATTAAACTAATAAACTAATCTAAATAAAACTAACTACTAAATAAATTAAACTAAAACTAAAATAAACTACTCTAACTATTCTATATACAATCTACTAATTAATATTATACTAACTCTAATCAACTATCTAATTACTAACTGAAATATCACTTATTCACAAAATGTACACTATAAACAATTTACAGATTTAATTAAAACCTGCAAAACTCATGAATATTCTGCCCTAAGCATAGATGATTTTAGGGGCGAAATTTCGCCCATGGGCGAAATTAGAGGGTATAAAATTTTGGTTGGGCGAATTATTTATATAGAAGGATATAAAAGGATTTGAGTATGCAT
>JZKD02S1511629.1:444966-491172 GCA_000966675.3 Picea glauca | reverse complement strand
TTGGTATACATGTACCAAACTTACCCATTTTAATTTTCATGTTCAAATAATCAAATAACTATCTTTGTCATGAGCATATATCATGTATCATACAATTAGGTTTAGAGGTACACATATCAATGTCTAACCATGTCTAACTGACTCCAAACAAATGCTAACTTTGAATTATTAAGATTAGTAAACAACAATGTTCGAACTACCGAAGGTCAAAATATGGGGCACTATAATGCAAGTGTAGAGAAAGTGTGTGTGTTGGAACCAAGGATCATTGAAGGGAAGCTTTCAACATGAAGGCGATCTGGTTGTATCTTCAAATTCATTTAATATAATACAGTGGCATGTCCCTTTCCCATAAAATCACTCTTATTTTATTGCATAACTCCTTGATCATATGCATAGGCTGACATTGAATATATTTTGATATCTTCACTTTGGTTGGTTTGTGTTGTCTTAGACCTGATTTCACAAGATCACCGAAGTGAAGTAGGAACAACAAAGACCTAAGGAAGCGATATAAAGGTATGTCACTCATTCCTTCTCAGTAGTAGATTCAATTACTGTAACTTAGAGAAAGAGTCACGTCATGTCCTGTTTTGTTCTAGATCCAGGTGGATCTAGGGAGATCAGTTAGTGTCTGCACCTACCGATTTATCCAATAACAAAATTGGCGACCATACTGGGGAGAACTGCATCCGACAGTTGAAAACCCAAGGCTCTGTGTACTCTATTGTGTGTTGGAAATATATCTGGAGAGCCATGTGCGGAGCAATGCTCCCATCCATTCTTACAATGGTAAGCAAGATAGTCCATAGAGTCAAATCTTGGACCCCCAAAATGGAAACCTTACCCTTTCTTCTCTCTGCCTCGGGAACAAAATATTGGCGAACATACTCACTCATAGGAAATCCGCCACCTCTACCTCCATTCAAGGTAGCATGGTTTCCATGTTGTGACAACCCAGTCATAAAATAGATATCTTCGATATCTAGTGTCAGTGTGTGGACCCCTACGTGAAATAATTGTTGATCCACATCCCACATGTGGACCAGGTACTCTAACAATTTGAGTTGGGCTCTCATGCCCGAGATCCTAAAAAATTTTAAGAGCCCACATTCCCGGAGGGTAGTGACTGTACCAGAATCATTCCTAGCAATGGAATCATCCTCCTCGTGTTCTCTTTCCCTCCATTCCAACATCATGATGGTCAACACCTATAATGGAGCCATGAGAAGGAAGTCAACAAGTTGTTTTAACCTCTTGTATAATTTTTTATTGAGCAAAACCACGCACAAAAAACTATTTTTCGGCCCTCACAGGTGAAGCTTTCACATAGTGTGATATTCTCGCAGGTCCACTAAATCCCACCTGTGAAAATATTACATTCCCGCAAGTCCCAAATGGCCCACCTGCAAGAATGCTTGAGTGCATCTACCGACCCTAAAATGGACTCAAAACTCTAAAACTGCTAATAAAATTCAAAAGTAAACCATGGAAAAGTTGGAAAAAAAAGAGATTACCTCGTTGGTTGAAACTGTTTGCCGAATGATCGCTTGTACCTCTTGCAATCGAGAAAAGAAATTTGGGGAAAAATGAGGTATGTTGGGCAAGTTTTTGGCAAAGTAACAATGAAATGGTAAAAAGGATTTTTCACCCATATTTATTCACTTTTTACTATTTCTTGTTGATTTTTTATATTATTTTTATTGTTTTTCTTAAAAAAACTAATACCCTAATAGCCTTGTGAGTATGGTTTTTCACAGATATAGTGACTTCAAAGTCCGAACGATGATGTACGCGTATTTTTTCCTTTTTTTGTCACATGTACAACTACTTTTTAGGGTTTTTGTAGGAAAAACCTCGAGCTTAGTCTTCGTTTGTTCTCGTGCTCAAAAATACATGAGAACGCAATCGAGTATACTTTTTCTCGCCTTTTCATACTCATCATGGTAACACGAAAACGATGAATGCAAGGGAGTATCCTTTAAGCTCTTTGCACGCTCCATAAAAACGAAAAGATTGTTGAGCGACCTTGTTCTTTTCACGCTTGTTAAAGTATTTGAATAAAATGTCTATTGAGAGATAGTTTATCTATTTTTCAGTCTCATCAGACTACTTTATGAAAAAGGAACTGAGAGAGTTTTCTTTAAGTGTTTTACAGACTCTCTAAACATGAAAACCCCTGAGTTTTCTATTTTTGGAATCGTTAAACAAACATTGAAAGGCCCATATCAGACCGAACCACTCCTTCTTAGGGTTCGTTAAATGTACTTCGGGGGACTCGTCCGAAGGATGAGCTTACATCGACAAGCATATGTTATCCTCCTCAAGCTTATGTAAAAATAAAGAGGTACTCGCCAAAAATGGTGGGGGAAATTTTGGGAAAGGGATGTGTTTTCGTATTCGTATTAATGGTAGTAAGCGACGCTCTTGAACATGACACCCCCTTTTCGTCATTTGAATATGGGTTGGGAAATTCATTTGTCGCTTGTCTGACTTGCTACAAGTTCATATCTTGGGTCATCTTTGAGTTAGTGTTGCCAAGTCCTTTGTCGTGTCATTCATATGTTAAAGCGCAGTTCAAATGAGCCCTCCATTGAGTTGGCTATCTACAATTGTCCATTATTACTATGTCGGCCTTCCCTGTTTCCATTTCAACTAATATTCATACTTTGATTCACCCTCAAAATCTGTTACTTATTTCATGTCATTGATTGGGGATACATCAAGGCTCTCCTCCGACGAGTCTTTTTCTGTCGACTCCAACTCATTATCTGGGAATAAGACTTAGAAACCATTTAGTTCCTTGGAACCTGCATTCCTTAATGGAAGGTCTCTTCGCTTTTGACAGGGGTTTCACATCATTGATCCCTTATCGAGACATTCCGCTGAATGTTCGACTTCAACTCATTCATTCACATTCGTTTGGATTATACTTCCGTACCTTGGGAGTCATTGACCTCAATGATGATTCCCCTCGCACTTGTTAACGATTTTCATCAATGAATGGTAATAGAGTGGTTTCTAGCATGTTCGACTTCAACACATGTAATCACATGGTTAGATTCGTACTTTCAGGTGATAGGATTGAAGACCCTGGGTCTCATCGTTTTTATCTAGGTTGCAATGGAGTATGTATGATTTGTATCGACACATAGATCCACTTTGTATGTCGCATGGCTATGTCTTAATTTGAGTCTTCTAACATAGATCCATAGTGTATTCCTGGTGGCTATGTATCATTTTGGCGACATGGATCCATGGTGTATGATTGGTGGCCATGGCCTATGTTTATGATTTCATTCATTCATGATTTGAGCATGGGAATGCCTACCTCAGAACTGGTTTTATATTTTGTAGATTCTTTATTGTTTATAGCTTTCCGATTAGGTGCGCTCCTTGTTTCTGACATACACACGCATTTTACAAAGTACTTCGGCTGTCACGAGTTCCAACCTCATACTTTGGGGGGAATTCTATTACACGTTATTTTGGTCACTTTGGTGATGTCTCTACAGTTATATGTTTAGGCTCTCATAAGGAATTCTTGCCTGAGAAACGTGACTGCTATCTTATTCCACATAACATATTTTTAAGATGAGTTTGTAGGTTTACTATGTTGCCAGGTGAAAAAATATTGATTCTCACATGCAACCCTATACCTAGCCTATGAGGTGTTCGCAGTTTTCTCTATAGGTAAGGTGCGAACCTGTTTTGAAGCTTGAAAGGAAGAGGACGTTACAAAGGTTCTAGAAGAGTATCTTCTAGAAAATGAGTTGGCATTCGCATGGTTGGCATCCTACTAACTTCTCAGATTTAGTGGGATCATCCTCATCCCTTTAACCATCTCTCCTTCTCCTATATAATGAAAGGTTTCTAAAGGAAGAGGTTAAGAAAGATTGAATGAAGAATTGATGAGAGAATTGTGTGATGAACTATGTTTGGATTGAAGCTTGAAGACTCTATTTGTCTATCAAGTTGTACTGGATCTTCTTCGTGCAAGTGTAGAGCAAGTGTGTGTGTTGGAGAAAGGATCACTGAAAGGAAGCTTGTGACATCAAGGCATTCTAGTTGTATCTTCTACTTTCATTTAATATAATACAATGACATGTCCCTTTCCCATAAAATCACTCTTATT
The DNA here is from genome assembly GCA_000966675.3 of Picea glauca. Classification (NCBI taxonomy): domain Eukaryota; kingdom Viridiplantae; phylum Streptophyta; class Pinopsida; order Pinales; family Pinaceae; genus Picea; species Picea glauca. The sequence goes on along the minus strand of JZKD02S1511629.1, from coordinate 487,037 downwards.
TTATTGCATAACTTCTTGATCATATGCATAGGTTGACATTAAATATATTTTGTTATCTTCACTTTGGTTGGTTTGTGTTGTCTTGGACCTGATTTCACAAGAGCACCGAAGTGAAGTAAAAACAACAGAGACTTAAGGAGGTGATAAAAAGGTATGTCACTCATTCCTTCTCGGTAGTAGATTCGATGACTGCAACTTAGAGAAAGAGTCATGTATTGTCCTGTTTTGTTCTAGATCCAGGTGGATCTAGGGAGATAAGTTAGTGTCTGCACCTACCAATTTATCCAATAACAAAGTTGACAACCATACTGGGGAGAACCACATCTGACTAGTTGAAAACCAAAGACTCTGTGCACTCTATTGTGTGTTGGAAATATCTCTGGAGAGCCATGTGCAGAGCCGCACTCCCATCCATGCATGCAATGGTAAAAAAGATAGTCTGTAGTGTCAAATATTGGACCCCCCAAATGGAAACCTTACCCTTGCTTCTCTTTTCCTCAGGAACATAATATCGGTGAACATACTCGCTCATAGGAAGTCTATCGCCTCTACCTCCGATCAAAGTAGCATGGTATCCATGTCCTGACAACCCTGTCAGAAAATAGATATCCTCGATATCTAGTGTCAGTGTGTGGACCCCGACATGAAATAACTGTTGATCCACATCCCACATGTGGACCAGGTACTCTAACAATCTGAGTTGGGCTCTCATGCCCGAGATCCTAAAAAATTTTAAGAGCCCACTTTCCCGGAGGGTAGCGACTATACCAGGACCATTCCCAACAATGGCATCCTCCTCCTCGTTTTCTCTTTCCCTCCATTCCAACATCGTGGTGGTCAACACCTGCAATGGAGCCATCAGAAGGAAGTCAACAACTTGTTTTAACCTCTTTCATAATTTTTTATTGAGCAAAACCACACAGAAAAATCTATTTTTCGGCCCTCGCAGGTGAAGATTTTGCACAGTGCGAGATTCTCACAGGTCCACTGAAGCCCACCTATGAAAATATTATATTCTCATAGGTCCCAAATGGCCCACCTGTGAGAATGCTTGAGCGCATCTACCGACCCTAAAATGGACTCAAAACTCTAAAATTGCCAATAAAAATCAAAGGTAAACCATGGAAAAGTTGGAAAATCAAGAGATTACCTCGTTGGCTGAAACCATTTGCCAAATGATTGCTTGTACCTCCCAAAATCGAGAAAAGAAATTTGGGGAAAAATGAGGTATGTTGGACAAGTTTTTGGAAAAGTAACAATGAAATGGTAAAAAAGCTTTTTCACCCATATTTATTCACTTTTTACTATTTCTTGTTGCTTTTTTATATTATTTTTATTGATTTTCTTAAAAAACCTAATACCCTAATAGCCTTGTGAGTATGGTTTTTCGTAGATATAGTGACTTCGAAGTCCGAACGACAGTGTACGAGTATTTTATCTTTTTTTGTCACATGTACGACTACATTTTTAGGGTTTTTGTAGGAAAAACCTCAAACTCAGTCTCCATTCATTCTCACGCTCGAAAATACATGAGAATGCAACCGAGTATACTTTTTCTCATATTTTCGTACTCGTCATGGTAACATGAAAATGACAAATGCAAGGGAGTATCCTTTAAGCTCTTTTCACGCTCCATGAAAACGAAAAGATTGTTGAGCAACCTTGGTGTTTTCATGCTCGTTAGAGTATTTGAAGAAAATGTTTGTTGAGCAATAGTTTATCTCTTTTTCGATCTCATCAAACTACTTTGCGAAAAAGGAACTGAAAGAGTTTTCTTTAAGTGTTTTTCAAACCCTCTAAACATGAAAAAACCCGAATTTTCTATCTTTGGACTCATTAAACAAACATCAAAAGGCCCATATAGGATCGAACCACTCCTTCTTAGGTTTTTCTAAATGCACTTCGAGGGACTCGTCTGGAGGATGAGCTTACTTCGACAAGCATATGTTATCCTCCTCAAGCTTGTGTAAAAATAAATAGGTACTCGCCAGAAATGGTGGGGGAAATTTTGGGAAAGGGATGTCTTTTTGTATTCGTATTAATGGAAATAAGCATCGCTCTTGAACATGACACCCCCTATTCGTCATTTGAATCCAGGTTGGGAAATCCATTTGTCTCTCATTCCACTTGCTACAAGGTCATATCTTGGGTTGTCTTTGAGTCAGTGCTACCAAGTCCTTTGTCATGTCGTTCATATGTTAAAGAGAAGTTCAAATGAGCCCTCCATTGAGTCGGCCATCTGTAGTTTTCCATTATTACTATGTCGGCCTTCCCTGTGTCCATTTCAACTCATATTCATACTTTGATTCATCCTCAAAATCTGTTACTTATTTCATGTCATTGATGGGGGATACATCAAGGCCCTCCTCTGATGAGTATTTTTACGTCGACTCCAACTAATTATCCAGAAATAAGACTTAGAAATCATTTAGTACCTTGGAACCTGCATGCCTTAATGGCAGGTCTCTTCGCTTTTGATAGGGGTTTCACATCATTGATCCCTGATCGAGAGAGTCCGTCGAATGTTCGACTTCAGCTCATTCATTCACATTTGTTCAGATTGTACTTCGGTACCTTGGGAGTCATTGACATCAATGATGATTTCCCTTGCACTTGTTAACGGTTTTCATCAATGACCGGTAATCGAGTGGTTTATACCATGTTCAACTTCAACACATGTAATCACATGGCTATATTCATACTTTCAGGTGACAAGATTGAAGACCCTGGGTCTCATCTTTTTTATCCAGGCTGCGATGGAGTATGTATGATTTGTATCGACACATAGATCCACTTTGTATGTCGCGTGGCTATGTCTTAATTTGAGTCTTCTAACATAGATCCACACTGTATTCCTAGTGGCTATGTATCATTTTGGTGAAATGGATCCACGGTGTATGATTGGTGTCCATGGCCTACGTTTATGATTTCATTCATTCATGATCTGAGCATGGGAATGCCTACCTCAGAACTAGTATTATTTTCTGCATATGCTTAGTTGTTTATAGGTTTTCGATTAGATGCACTCCTTTTTTTTGACATACACATGTATTTTACAAAGTACTTTGACTGTCATGAGTTCCGGCCTCATAATTTAGGGGGCATTCTATTACAGATTATTTTGGTCACTCTAGTGATGTATCTACAGTTATGTGTTCAAGTTCTCATAAGGACTTTTTGCCTGAGAAACGTGACTGATGTATTCTTCCACATAACATATTTTTAATATGAGTTCACAGGTTGACTATATTGTAGGGTGCGAGAATCTTAATTCTCACAGGAAACCCTATACCTAGATTGCGAGGTGTTCGCAGTGTACTCTATAGGGAGGGTGTGAACCTATTTTGAAGCTTGAAAGGAAGAGGAAGTTACAAAGGTTCTAGAAGAGTCTCTTCTAGAAAATGAGTTGGCATTCACATGGCTGGCATCCTACTGACTTCTTAGATTTAGTGGGATCATCCTCATCCCTTTAACCATCTCTCCTTCGCCTATATAATGAAAGGTTTCTGAAGGAAGAGGTTAAGAAAGATTGAATGAAGAATTGATGAGAGAATTGTGTGAAGAACTTTGTTTGGATTGAAGCTTGAAGACTCTATTTGTCTATCAAGTTGTATTGGATCTTCTTCATGCAAGTGTAGAGCAAGTGTGTGTGTTGGAACCAAGGATCACTAAAAGGAATCTTGCGACATCAAGGTGATCTGGTTGTATCTTCTACTTTAATTTAATATAATACAGTGGCATGACCCTTTCCCATAAAATCACTCTTATTTTATTGCATAACTCCTTGATCCTATGCATAGGTTGACATTGAATATATTTCGTTATCTTCACTTTGGTTGGTTTGTGTTGTCTTGCACCTGATTTCACAAGAGCCTCGGAGTGAAGTAGGAACAATAGAGACATGAGGAAGTGATATAAAGGTATGTCACTTATTCCTTCTCGGTAGTAGATTCAACGACTGCAACTTAGAGAAAGAGTCATGTCTTGTCCTGTTTTGTTCTAGATCTAGGTGGATCTAGGGAGATTAGTTAGTGTCTGCACCTACTGATTTATCCAATAACAAAATTGGTGACCATACTGGGGAGAACCACATCCGACCAGTTGAAAACCTGAGGCTCTATGCACTCTATTGTGTATTGGAAATATCTCTAGAGAGTCATTTGTGGAGCCCCTCTCCTAGCCATGCATGCAATGGTAAACAAGATAGTCCTTAGAGTCAAATATTGGACCCCCAAAATGGAAACCCTACCCTTTCTTCTCTCTACCTCGGGAACACAATATTGGCGAACATAATTTCTCATAGGAAGTCTGCAACCTCTACCTTTGGACAAATTAGCATGGCCATGTCGTGACAACCCCATCGGAAAATAGATATCCTCGATATCTAGTGTCATTGTCTGGACCCCTACATGAAATAAATATTGAACCACATCCCACATGTGGACCAGGTACTCTAACGATCTGAGTTGGGCTCTCATGCCTGGGATCCTAAAAAAAATTAAGAGCCCACATTCCCGGAGGGAAGCGACTGTACCAGGATCATTTCTAGCAATGGAATCGTCCTCCTCATGTTCTCTTTCCCTCCATTCCAACATCATGATGGTCAACACCTGTAATGGAGACATGAGAAGGAAGTCAACAAGTTGTTTTAACCTCTTGCATAATTTTTTATTGAGCAAAACCACACACAAAAATCTATTTTTTTGGCCCTCGCAGGTGAAGCTTTTGCATAGTACGAGATTCTCGTAGGTCCATTGAAGCCCACCTGCAAATATATTAGATTCTCACAGGTCTCGAATGGCCCACCTGCAAGAATGCTTGAGCGCATCTATTGACCCTAAAATGGACTCAAAACACTAAAATTGCCAATAAAAATCAAAATTAAACCATGGAAAAGTTGGAAAATCAGGAGATTACCTTGTTGGCTAAAACCGTTTTCCAAATGATCACTTGTACCTCCTGCATTCGAGATAATAAATTTGGGGAAAAATGAGGTATGTTGGACAAGTTCTTGGCAAAGTAAGAATGAAATGGTAAAAAGGCTTTTTCACCCATATTTATTCACCTTTTACTATTTCTTGTTGATTTTTTATATTATTTTAATTGATTTGCCTAAAAACCCTAATACCCTAATAGCCTTGTGAGTATGGTTTTTCACAGATATAGTGACTTCGAAGTCTGAACGACAGTGTATGCATACTTTTTATTTTTTTTGTCACATGTACGACTACTTTTTTAGGGTTTTTATAGGAAAAACCTCGAGCTCAGTCTTCGTTCGTTCTCGCACTCGAAAATACATGAGAACGCAACTGAGTATACTTTTTCTCATCTTTTTGTACTCTTCATGGTAACATTAAAATGCTGAACGCAAGGGAGTATCCTTTAGGCTCTTTTCACGCTCCATAAAAAACAAAAGATTGTCGAGCGACCTTTTTCTTATCATGCTCGTTAAAGTATTTGAAGAAAATGTCTGTTGAGCAATAGTTTATCTCTTTTTCGGTCTCATCAGAATACTTTACAAAAAAGGAACTGAGAGAGTTTTCTTTAAGTGTTTTTCAAACTCTCTAAACATGAAAAACCCTGGAGTTTTCTATCTTTGGACTCGTTAAACAAACATCGAAAGGCCCATATGGGACCAAACCACTCCTTCTTAGGGTTCATTAAATTTACTTCAAGGGACTCATCCGAAGGATGAGCTTACATCGACAAGCATATGTTATCCTCCTCAAGATTGTGTAAAAATAAATAGGTACTCACCAGAAATGGTGGGGGAAATTTTGGGAAAGGGATGTATTTTCGTATTCGTATTAATGGCAGTAAGCGTCGCTCTTGAACATGACACCCCCTATTCATCATTTGAATATGGGTTGGGAAATCCATTTGTCTCTCATCCGACTTGCTACAAGGTAATATCTTGGGTCGTCTTTGAGTCAGTGCTGCCAAGTCCTTTGTCATGTCGTTCATATGTTAAAGGGAAGTTCAAACGAGCCCTCCATTGATTCAACCATCTACAGTTGTCCATTCTTACTATGTCGACCTTCTGTGTGTCTGTTTCAACTTATATTCATACTTTGATTCACCCTCAAAATCTATTACTTATTTCATGTCATTGATGGGGGATACATCAAGGCCCTCCTTTGACGAGTCTTTTTCCATTGAATCCAACTCATTATCTGGGAATAAGACTTAGAAATCATTTAGTACCTTGGAACCTGCATGCCTTAATGGTAGGTCTCTTCACTTTCAACAGGGGTTTCACATCATTGATCACTGATCGAGAGATTCCGTCAAATATTCAACTTCATCTCATTCATTCACATTCATTCGGATTATACTTCAGTACCTTGGGAGTCATTGACATCAATGATGATTTCCCTCGCACTTGTTAATGGTTTTCATCAATGACCGGTAATCAAGTGGCTTCTACCATGTTCGACTTCAACACATGTAATCACATGACTAGATTCATACTTTCAGGTGATAGGATTGAAGACCCTGGGTCTCATCTTTTTTATCCAGGCTGTGATGGAGTATGTATGATTTGTATCGACACATAGATCCACTTTGTATGTCGTGGGGCTATCTCTTAATTCGAGTCTTCTAACATAGATCCACATTGTATTCCTAGTGGATATGTAGCATTTTGGTGACATGGATCCATGGTGTATGATTGGTGGCCATGGCCTATGTTTATGATTTCATTCATTCATGATCTGAGCATGGGAATGCCTACCTCATAGATGGTATTATATTATGCAGATGCTTGGTTGTTTACATGTTTTTGATTAGGTGCACTCCTTGTTTCTGACATACACACGCATTTTACAAAGTACTTTGGTTGTCATGAGGTCCAGCCTTATACTTTGGAGAGCATTCTGTTACACATTATTTTGGTCACTTTGGTGATGTCTCTACAATTATGTGTTTAGGCTCTCATAAGGAATTTTTTCCTGAGAAAAGTGATTGTTGTCTTCTTCCACATAACATATTTTTAAGACGAGTTCACAAGTTGACTATGTTGCAGGGTGTGATAATCTTGATTCTTTCAGGCAACCCTATACCTAGCATACAATGTGTTCGCAGTCTTCCCTATAGGTAGGGTGCGAACCTGTTTTGAAGATTGAAATGAAGAGGAAGTTACGAAGGTTCTAGAAGAGTATCTTCTAGAAAATGAGTTGGCATTTGCATGGTTGGCATCCTACTAACTTCTCAGATTTAGTGGGATCATCGTGATCCCTTTAACCATCTCTCCTTCTCCTATATAATGAAAAGTTTCTCAAGTAAGAGGTTAAGCAAGATTTAATGAAGAATTGATGAGAGAATTGTGTGAAGAACTATGTTTGGATTGAAGCTTGAAGACTCTATTTGTCTATTAAGTTGTACTGGATCTTCTTCATGCAAGTGTAGAGAAAGTGTGTGTGTTGGAACCAAGGATCACTGAAAGGAAGCTTGTGACATCAAGGTGATCTGGTTGTATCTTCTACTTTCATTTAATATAATACAACGGCATGTCCCTTTCCCATAAAATCACTCTTATTTTATTGCATAACTCCTTGATCATATGCATAGGTTGACATTGAATATATTTTGTTATCTTCACTTTGGTTGGTTTGTGTTGTCTTGGACCTGATTTCACAAGAGCACCGGAGCGAAGTAGGAACAACAGAGACCTAAGGAAGCGATATAAATCTATGTCAGTCATTTCTTCTCGGTAGTAGATTCAATGACTGCAACTTAGAGAAAGAGTCATGTCCTGTCATGTTTCGTTATAGATCCAGGTGGATCTAGGGAGATCATTTAGTGTCCGTACCTACCGATTTATCCAATAATAGTTGGCATATTGGTAGATGCACATGTTGGCATGTTGATAAAGGAATATGATTGATACATTCCATGGATGATATCTTTTGGCACATTGCATGATGTTGATGTACATGGTTGATGTACATAGGCATTGTGCATGATAAGAACACATTTTGTACAGGATGTACTTGGTTTATATTTTTCTCATGATTCTTTATTTCATTGTTGACATATATTTTGCTTCATGATTCTTGGTATGGCATGAGTTCGATGCATGAACAAGTCCAAGGATCATTATATGGTAGAAAAATGTTCATATTGCAGAAAATATAGGGGAGACATACCCATAAGGGGAGTCATTATTCTTCCCATGATTCTAGGAGGAGATATTTATCAGATGCATACCAAGAAAAGAACCCTATACTTGAAGAAAGAGCATAAGAGAATAATCTCAAGGGGAGCAATGGTCAAAGGGGGAGTATGTTCGATGTATATTCAAAATTACATCAGAGTGATATCCCTTGTTCAAAATGGGAGAGATTATTCAGAGGAAGATCAAAGGCATTCAGATAGGGGGAGCAGCCCCAAGAAGAGTTCAAGCAAGGGGAGCAGCCCCAAGATGAGAATGACCCTTTTCCATTGATGTCAAAGGGGGAGAGTTAATCACATTGATGTGATTGATGTTTATTGATGGGGAGAGATAGTCACATTGACTATTGATGTAGAGAATGCCTTATCTGCATGTTGACATCAATAATTGGTAATTGGTGTTGACATCAATGTTGGTATTGCCATCAATGCCAAAGGGGGAGATTCTTGGATCATGTTGTCATTGATGCCAATGGTTTGATTGATTGATGTCAAGTGATTGATTGATGTCAAATTATTAATTGATTGATGATTGATGTAATATAATATGTATTGTACTTGATGAGAATGCATAGATGAAGATGGATCAATGAATTGTCATTGATACGATGAAGATGGATCAATGAGTTGTCATTGATACATGATGAATATGGATCAATGTGGTTTCATTGGTATATGATGCATTGTTGTAAAAATGTATAGATGACTCATTATTGTCTTATAATTATTGATAAGGTTCACAAATGGATGAACTCCAAAGTGGTCCCCTTATGGTGAAATCCCTCACAAGAAGATGCTTTGTGAATTGAGTTATCCTAGAAGAATGGTTGGAGGACCCATGCTTTCATTATTGTCTTATCATGATTGATAAGGTGCACAAATGAATTAACTCCAAAGTGGTCCCATTATGGTGAAATCCCTCATGGGAAGACGCTTTGTGGATTGCGTTATCCTAGAAGAATGGTTGGAGGACCCATGCTTGTATGTGGAATAACGAGATGAAGATCAAGGAAATTGTAGGTGAAACTATCCTAGATGGATAGTTCTTTTCATTTCATATCCGGTGGTATGCGGAATGTCACATAACTCCTCATGGTTTGAGAGTTATGGACTTACGAAGATGAAGGACCCCCACATGATAGCTTGAAGCCCCCAGGGTCAAATAAGTCAAAGTGACCTAAAATAAGAAATCATTATTTAAATGATAAAGTAAAGTGACAAAGTCAAGGTGGATTATTTAAATAATAAAGAGAAGTGACAAAATCAAGTAATGATAAAGTAAGGTGAAAAAATCAAGAAGGAATATTTATGGAAAGTGGTTAACCCTAAAAATAAGGAAAATAGGTTAAGTGACCTAAAAGAAGAAATCATTATTTAAATGATAAAGTAAGGTGACAAAGTCAAGGTGAATTATTTAAATAATCAAGAGAAGTGACAAAATCAAGAAATGATAAAGGTGACAAAATCAAGAAGGAATATTTAAATGATAAAGTATTGGAGAGATTTCTATTTATGGAAAGTGGTTAACCCTAAAATAAGGAAAATAGGTTAAGTGACCTAGAAATGGGTTAAGTGACCTACATGAGGAAAGTATAAATAAGATAGCAATGGTCTCTTGTAGATCATCCTTTTTGTGGATCAATGGAGAGCTTGTGAGAATATCTTTTGGAGTATTGATGGAGAGCTTCTTGAGCATTTTTGGTGTGGAACACTTGAGAATATTGAATATCTATAGGTGACTGAGGTAAACAAGGATATCTAAGCCAAATTTCATAAGGAAGGTGAAGAAAAGAAGGCTGAAATGCAAAGAATGATAAATTATTTTGATGGTGCTTTCTAAGGTATGTTATTTACAAGTCATCTCACCATTTTCGCTATAACTTTTTTTCTATAATGATTCAGACCGTGAAATTGCTATGGAATTGAGAAAACATATCCAAGTATATTTGGTAATAAATTCATATTGTGGGTCGTTGTATTTTTGGAGTTAAACTCCATGGAAAATAGGGCTTGTGGCTAGTCCTGAAACTAGTCAAAAACATGTGTTTCGGGTAAAAACGTCATAACGTATTCATAACAGATCCAAATTATGTGAGACCAAGTGTGTTGGTTAGGGTAAAATATGTAGTAGGTTTTTTATTAGTTTCATATCAATTCAACTAATATGTTGTGAATTCCATTCTCTACAAGGTCACTCTCTAGAATAAGCCATAATTCAACAAGGTATGTCATTTTTGCTATAATGCCTTTTTTGAGAGGTTCCAAATAGTGAAACCTAGAGGAATTGCACAAAACACACTGAATAAAATTGTGTATCAGTTTCATATCTTTATTCATTACAGGTACAAAGTTATGATTATTTCAAGTTGGGGTTGTTGACTAATCCAAAACTAGTCATGGTTGAGACAAGCAGTTGATGAGTTGGCACATACATGAGTTGTATAGTTGATGATGTTGGTACATATTGATGAGTCATTGTTTATGTGTATTTGAAACATGATTGGTATATACTTGGTACATGGTTGGATGCACTTGTTTATGGTACATGTTGATTATAGGTTGTTTGGCATAGGTTGGTGCATGGTTGATGCACTTGTTTATGTTGACAGATTGATATATGTTGAGGATTGTTGCCTCATCTCAGTTGGTACTAAGAATGTAAGTTGAGTCTTTCATAGAGAGTTGTTTCTCTTGTAGATTTGTACTCTATTCAGTTGTTTCTGAAAAACCCCCGGATTGAAGTCCATAATAAAAGGAAAAATTGTACATACATCTTTTGTTCTTTGTGTTCCTTGTGGAGATGATTTGTTGATGATATGTTGCTGATATGTATTCATGTCTAACTGATTGTAAATTACAACAATGAGTAATGATAAAATGTTGAATGTTAACTAAGGAGTTTTTGTGTGAGAGGGAAGTTTTGGGAAAAACATCCCCACACTCATTCACCCCCCACTCCAAGTGTGGTAGGTGTGTCCAAAACTTAATACTCTCTGCATGTTATATCACCTCTGCATTCTAAATGATCTTGGAATTTGATCACTGTGTTTTATTAATCTCTGCATTTTCACCCATATTTACCCAGCATTCAACCCAGTCTTCTTGGCATCTTACACACATCGATTTGTGTTTATTGTTTGCACAACAAATCCATAATTTACTTTGCGTTTTTAATACATCTGGCCTTCGAATTTCCTCTTCAAATTATCACATTTCGATGGCGAAATTGCTCTGCGTTTTTAATCCATCTAGCCTACGAATTTCCTTTGCAAATTATTACATTTCGATGGAGAAATTCCTTTGTGTTTTTAATCCATCTGGCCTGTGAATTTCCTCTACAAATTATTACATTTCGATGGAGAAATTTCTCTGCATTTTTAATCCATATGGCCTACAAATTTCCTCTGCAAATTATTACATTTCGATGGAGAAATTACTCTACATTTTTATTCTGTCTGGCTTGTAAATTTCCTTTACAAATTATTGCATTTCGATGGTGGAATTGCTCTGCGTTTTTAATCCATTTGGCCTATGAATTTCCTCTACAAATTATTACATTTCGATGGTGAAATCGCTCTGCGTTTTTCATACATATGGCCTGCGAATTTCCTCTGCAATTTATTACATTTGATGAAAAATTTTACTCTTCAAGTTAATACATATTGACTGTGATATTTCTATCCTTCAGACAACGTTTTTATTCTTGACTGCGATTTTAAATGGATGTTTTTTTCTCTTAGTGCTTGGATATATATATTTTTTAATTTACGGAATTATTTTATTGATTGATAGCAACTTCTAAATCTTAAACAACATTGTAATTCAGATATAATCATTATAGTATTGTTACTGTGTTGATTTTCAATAAATAGCAATGAATTCCATTTCTTAAACAACCACAATTTTCAAGTCTTAACAACAACAATTTGCAAATGGTTAAACAACAACGACTTTCATTAATGACAATAACATTTACTTTTTTATAGCGTTTTCTGCTATCATGCGATTTCATTTATCATAGGCTCAACAACGATATCCAATCATATATTTAGACTCTGATTTGAATCTATTATTTACATAGTGAATTTGATGTATTGTGAGACTGCGAATTGAATCCTTTTTACTCAACGATTTTATGTTTTGTTTTAAGGGAATTAGTCACAAATCCTTGATTTAAAACAATGTCTACACAATTATTGTCCTTAAATGATTATTGATGGTTAGCGTATCTTGTTGGCAATAACTATTAATAGATAGCCTTACCTGTATTCAGTGATATCTCCTTGCACAATATTTAATGAACAACGATCTTGCATTTATTGGGCATGACAGCGAGCGTGCATATATGGATGGTTGGCAGCAATTTCAGTAGACACTATAACCCCTTTGTGACAGTGCATTGCATGTCAGCGATGCATTGACTAACTCTATTTTTGAGACAACAATTAATATATATTGTTGATCATTGTTAATTTAGACTTGTCAATATTTTTGATATTGTTAGTATTGTTATATATTGTTAATATTGTTAATATTGTTGATTTAGACTTGTTAACATTGTCAAAGTGTTAATTTAGACTTGTTAATACTGTTAATTAGACTTGTGAATATTGTTAATTGCATGCCAGCGATGCATTTTGACTTGTTAAATTAGACAACAAATTTGATTTTTTATATATATTAATGAGACAATGATTATATATATTATTAATATTGATTAATTTAGACTTGTTAAATTAGACAACAAACTTTATTTATTATAAGTAGCGTAGATCAGTAGTTCTCTTATTTAATGGATAGTGGGCAATTGTTAATCAACATTTTTTATTTTGTTAAGCGCCTATTTTAATTCACCTTATGATAACATTTATGACCATGGTAACTTGATAATAGTTCACTCCTTTGCACTTGGGTATCTTAATTAACAATTATGGTTTATGGTTGTTGTTGAGTCGTTTAATAGCTTGCACAATTTAATTGAGCGATGTCATCTGTGTCTTGGTGACCTGTTGCTTGGGGGCATGGGTGTATTTTTCTTGCCAGTTATTTCGGCTCCTAGCACATTGGATTTTTCTTGAGTCCTTAGTCTAGATAGGTTATGTTGCACCATGGTTATTGTCGCGCTTATCCTCTAGTGACGACATGATTCCTTATGGGGGGATCATGGCGCACCCTAATGGATAGAGGCTAATGCTAACATGGTTGGAGTCTGTGCTTCCTATTGTGGGTCTTGGTTGTTCATTGTAGTTGTTGTTGGCAGTTGGGTTGTAACACCTTCATGTTTTTGGTTTGCGTTCCATAGAGGTATCTAGTTACTGGTCATCGAGGTTGTTGTGTCGGGATTGTGGATGTTAACCTTAGCTTGCAATCATTGTCATGTTGTGTGTCGAGTGGGTAGTCGTTTTTTATTTATTTATTTACACATGTTTCACCCAGTATCTTGATTTGTTATTGTGTAGAGTTGTTTTTGTCTATTTCTTGATCTACATGCATGGTGTTCATCATTAGGTGGTGTGATTTAAATATGTCTTTGTTTCCTTCTGGCCTAAAAATAAAAATTTGCACTTTTCACTTCGCTTGGAGCTGTAACGATTGGGGTCTTTATAATGGTGTAGAAATATGGACTCTGAGACAGTGATGGTGACATCCATGAGGAGAAAAGGCAGTGCATTTACTATGGAGAAAAAATAATATAATGCCAAAACCTATGAAATCAAGAAATGAGTGCAATGTTAGTGCCAACGAAATTCATTTTTAAATCATTTTTTTATTCTGAAAATTTGGAAAAGAAAAAAATGAATACACCAGGGGATTTAAGTCACATCACATAGCATTTAAACAATGAAATTTTTTGTTTTTTATACTTTAAATAAAAAAATATAAATTATTTTCAATAATAAATCCATTAAAACAAATCTCATTAATATCAAGCAAAACTTAAGAGATGTTGCAAAAGTGTTGTGAATTAATAAGAGGTTGGAAAATTTGGATTAGAGTGCATAATATCATGTCCTGGCTACAAAATGAACCAATTTTTGCAACATAATGGACCAGGTAATCGGTAGTCAACTATCGTTGACTGCGAGGTGAAACCTAGATTTCCTGGCCAGAGGAAGGAACTAATAATCATGGTTACTCACTTAAAATAACTAGGCTCCCATAAAATTCATATGTGTTTTTTGAGGAACATATTATTTTTCTCAAATGATACATCTAATGAGAACAAAAATCTAGCGCTCTCTCTCACACATATAAAAACAATATTATCACTCCATTAAAATAACAAGAATAATTTCTCCCATCACGTTTATGTGTTTTTTTTAATTTCTTCATTTTACTTTCATGATTCATAACCAACAAAAAAATATTTAGCACTCTCTTACTTGTTTGGCTTAAAAATATAAAACAAAAATCTTGGTCACTCCTTTAAAACACGGGGGAATCATTCTCCCATCACATTCATCTATGGTTTCTTAAGAATTTCTTCTTTCATGATTGATATATATTGTTGGCTTAAAAATATGAAAAGAAATATCTTGGTCACTCACTTAAAATAATGGGGAAGCAAGCTCCAATCACATTCTTGTGTAGTTTTTTTTTTTTTTTTTTTCCTTTTCTTTGAAACTAAAAAGAAAAATTATATCTCGCTTTAACTTGTTTGGCTTAAAAATATGAAAACAAATATCTTGGTCACTCACTTCAAATAATGGGGAAGCAATCTCCCATCACATTCATGTGTAGTTTTTATTTTTATTTTTTCCTTTTCTTTGAAACTAGAAAGAAAAATTCTATCTCGCTTAACTTGTTTGGCTTTAAAATATAAAACAAAGAACAACAACAAAAATATATCACTCTCTAACGCGTTTGGATTAAAAATAGGAAACAAAATATCATAGTCATTCCCTTAAGATAATGGGAATCATCATCCCATCACATTAATCTATGGTTATTTACAAATCTATTCATTTTACTATCATCACTAATAGATAAAAAAATAAAACTTGAGCCCACTTTCATTTGTGTGCCTTAAATATATAAATGTTTTCCTCTTCAAGGAATTGATGAAATAGATGAATCTCTTGAAATCCTGGAATTTGTATTTGGTAAACACAATTAGATTTAATCTCACCATCTTGAAAATTAATTAATTTATTTAAATTCCAATTATTTCTCGTGCATTGAAGATTAGTTAAATCTAAGCTGAAAACACTCATACTTTTACTTGGAGGCTGTAAAATAGAAATGAATGATTATCAATGTAGATATTATATTATTGCTAAGATTGGTAGTGCACATTCTACTTTTGTTTCTTTTGTTCACTCCACTAGAGAAGATCTAGGGGATGCTTGTAAACCAACATCTCTTGTCCTTTTGTGATTCTTTGATTACAGAGGAAGATAAGATGTTGCATCTTTGAGTGATCAACATTGTAGGTATATTTGAAATACTTAGTTTCCCAAAAAAAGGATAAATCCAAGCATCTAAAGAAGCAATATATTTACAAAAACAAGAAAAAAAATGGTTCCAGACCCTCTTATCGATATTATACTCCCAGTGGTGATAAAATACCAAAATGAAAAAGTAAGAAGACTGAGAAACATTGCAACGTTTTTGGAAAAGATGGTCATCTATAGTCTAAATGTTTTAAAAATATGGAATCTTTAAAAGTATAAATGAATACTCACAAAATCAATCTTTATTCTTCTTCTTCTAGCTCTTGTTCTCATAGACATGCACTTTTTTCTTTTGGTTTTTCCTTTAATGAAAAATATACTTTTTCTTCTAATGACTCGCTTATTTATTTTGGAGGATATTATCATATGGAAAAGGATAAAGCCATTTTTCTTCTCTTAATGTATGTACCCCAAATAAATATTTTTTTGTGATTATAGATCTATTAGTATTGTGGGGTTTGGAACAATTTAGTTAGTTGATGGCCATTTTATTTATGTATTATTTGTTCCAAGTCTCTCATGCAACCTTATAATAGTATATTAAATAACCCCTTCAATTGATGATAAAATAATAGAGTTTTCACGTCACTGAGTTGTAATCGAGGATTTAAAAAATCATAATCATGTCTTAGAAATTGTAACTGTTGATGATATTACTAGGTTGTACAAATTAGAAAACTTTGAGTCATGATATTTTCCATAAATTTTTATTGTTCATATAGATGACTTGATCAAACTTTGGCATGTACAATTTGGTCATCTAAACTATCGTTCATTATAACATCTATGTAATCACAATATGGTGACTAGTATTCCTCTTGTTTCTTGCATAGATGTTGACTATATTGGTTGTGCTTTTGGAAAACATCATCGAGATATTTTTTACATATGTTACTATTAGCACACCTCAACCTCATTGCATCTTGTCTATAGTGATTTTTGTGGCCCATATCATTCTCATTCTTTCTCTGGGTGCAAGTACTTCTTAAATTTCATTGATAACTTTTCCATCACTTGGATTTATTTCTTAAAACTTAAGAGTGAAGTTTTTGACATGTCTTTGTCCTACAAGGCCCTTGTATAAAGACAATATGGACATAAACTATAGAGTTAAAAACAATTATTATGACTTAATGCACTACACAATGCATTTAGATGTAACATACTATTCCGTATACACCACAAAAAACTAGTGTTATTCAGAGGAAGAATCACAGATTAAAGGAAATGGTAACATGCATGATCTAATCTAAGGGATTAATCCTCATTATTGGGTAGAAACCATTAATTGTGTTGATTACATAGTAAATCACACTCCCACAAAGGCTTTAAAAAATATAACACCAAAAGAAGCGTGGAGTAAAATTACACTATGTGTAAGTCACTTCTATGTGTTTGGTAGTGAAGCGGTGTTTGGTAGTGAAGCGTGGATTCACATTCCTAATAATAAAGGTAAATAAATAAAACCTAAAAGGTATAAGTGCATTTTTTTGGATATTCTAAATATGTAAAAGCTTATAGACTTATTCAACCTAATTCTAATGAAATTATTATTATGTTATTTTTTATGAAAGTATCTTAGCATGTAAGCCTAATTCAATGTTTGTTTCATCCTCCTCCTACAAGTCATGTTCAACATCTATTCCATCCTCTCTTCCCCACTTTTCTATTAGTTATCCTATTAATGATTTATTCTTCAGATGATGACAACGAGGATGAAAATCAACCTCTTCCTACCCACATTCCTCCTGTTGGGTCCATTGAACATTAACCTACACTAGCACCACTACTTCCTATATGGGTCAGTACAACATGAGATGTAGACAATGATATTTCCATGTATCCTACAAATAAGTTTCGCACATATTTACAGCCCCAACGAAGATCTTCGCTTTTGCTTCAAGCTATGCAAGTTCATGCTCTAAGAACATTTATAAAGGATTCCAACCATCCTGATTGGGACACAATAATGAATGAAGAATATCATTCCTTTATGGCAAATAATACTTGGGATCTTGTGCCTCTTCTGAAACGAAGAAAATTTGTCAAATTTGAATATGTTGATAGAACCAAGAATGTATCTTATGGAATTTTTGAAAGAAAGAAAGCCCAATTAGTTGTCATAGTATTTTCTCAAGTTCAAGGAACTGACTATAACGAAACATTCCCCCCCACATCCAAATTGAATTCCATCCACCTTGTTATATCCCTTTCCACTTCACATAAATGGGAAGTCCATCATATGGACTATAAATCCACCTTCTTTAATGGGGATTTTTAAGAATAAATTTACATGGAATGACCTACTAGCTATGTTTATAATGACTCCACCCTTGTTTTCCACCTTAATAAATCTCTCTATGGTCTTAAGAAATATCCTCAATATTGATATAATAAAATTAATATATTTCTTCTTGACATAAAATTTTCTCAATGTCATTCTAAGTCCAATGTCTATACAAAAAAATTAGGTAACCATATCATAATACTTGTTCTTTATGTTGGTGACCTTATTCTTAGTAGTAATGACCCCAAAATTCTAAATCATGTGAAGTCTAACCTTCAACTTTAATAATAAATTCAAAATGATAGTCTTACATTATTTGAATTATTTCCTTGGCCTCCAAGTATTGTAAACCAAGGGTGGAATTTCCCTTTCCCATCCTAAGTATGCATGTGACCTTCTCCTTTACTTTCACATGGAATATTGTAAACCACTTTCCCTTTGATACTAACGACTATATTGATCATTGGATAAACAATCGATCTATTATCACTTTGTACTTTCACTTGATTGTGGGAGGGAAACCATGGAGGTAACCAAATACCAATTTGGGATTGGAATATGGCCTTTCCAATCCAGAGAGGGCTCTCTCAATGTAAATTAGGCTCAGTGGATAGATCTGAAACAAAAATAAGGTTTTAAGATGTAGTGGTAGACCAGAGAGAGAAATCCATTGGGCATGGAGTCAACTTTGAAGCAAATGGAACTATCAATGACTGGTGGTAGAACTATCAAGGAAGAAGAAGCTAGAAAGGTGACAATATTTTAGTTTAAATATTTTTGTTTTATGATGGAAGAAATAGAAACAAATTAACCACATTCAAAGCACCATCCAAGATGAATTCTAATTGGGTTAAGAAGAGATAACAATACTTAAATTTCTTGAATCTAAAGCATCAATATCATATGAATTCCAGATCATTAAAGTTCCAATTTAAGCATATAAAGGTTTCATATGAAATGAGAAAATAACAAAGGAAATACATACATGAGAGGGAAACACACACTTCAGATCACCACCACAAGAATATATGGTATGAATAACACTCTACTTTTGCACTAATATTTCATTAAACTTCAGAAAAATTACTAAATGTTCAAAACAAATCTCTTCCCCAAGATAAAGAGGTAGATATCAACTGAGGTAGAGATCAAATCATTCCCAATGTTGGATCTGGTTACAAAATTATAGCAACACGTTTAGAACTGTTTGCTAGGAAATAAGAATCAAAATTCTAGAAAATAGGTTGTAACGATCCATTCAAATATTCCAAACCATGACACCTATGAAGAAAAATAGAGAGGTTTTTTTGAATGGGCTGGTTTTTGACAAAAGAATATTTAAATTTTTGAAAATTCCTCTCAAGAGTCTTGGTTTTCCGCACCCAAAGATAATGACTAAAATACAAAATCATTAAATGTTTAAATATGAAAACTAGGCTCTAAATATCCATTTCAATATTCCAAACCATGACATCTATGAAGAAAATGAGAGAGTTTTTTGTAAATGGGATCATTCCCGACAAACCCCTTTTTTAGTTTTCAATTATTCGTTTCCATCATCTTAGTATCCATGCCAAAATATAATGACTAAAATAGGAAACCATTAAATGTTTAAATCTAAAAAATAGGCTATAAAGATCAATTCGAATATTTCTGATGCAGACGCAGCCTCTGCCTCCGCAAAGGCCTCTGTGCTGACCTCCCGGTCTTAAGGATCATTCTAATTCCACCTTCGAGCCAAAGTGGCTCTTTGATCCCTCCTCGGAATCTATGATAAAATCAACCCACAGGGTTTTTCTGCTCCTTATAGCCCTTTAGGCCTAATCGCTTCTCCGTTCACAACAGAAAAGTAGAATTCGAACTTTGGGGTTTTTCAATCCCTAATGTCATAAACCTTTGCCTTCCCAATTTCCCGATCTCCGATATCCCGAGATGCTTTGACTTCAGTTAGTCCCCTGGGCTAAGATTTTGGTCCACACGACCTCTCCTTATGTGACCACAGTCCTATCTCCTTTCGGGGTTTCGGACTTTCAAATGTCGAAAAGCATGGACACTTTGTCCTTAGAATCCATGATATCCCAATATGACGTCAGCTGGCCCTACAACGGAACTTCCCACCTTACCGGAATTCAGAACTTCGCATTTTCGAAATGCACGAATGCTTTGTCCTCAGGATTCCCAATTTTTTGAATCTCGTAATGCCGATAGATGGCTTTCTTTTCAGGAAATTTCTTGAATGCTTAGATCTCTGCCACGCGTCCTCCTATGATGGACAGTCCTGATCTCTTCTCATGGTTTCGCGAAGTCAAATGCCTATGTCCTCCTGTCCTCATGAATCCCAAAAATCTGCCATGCAAAATGTCGACGAGCTCTTGATTATCGCCACCTGTCTCAACTAATGGACGGTCTAGATTTAGTCTTGGGATTTCACGACTTGCGATTCCCTGATGTTTTATTTCCCTGTCAACTTAAAACCCCGGTAGCCAAAATACCGACGGGTGCTTGATCTCCACCACGTGTCCCTTTAAGATGGATGGTCTAGATCAAAATCATGGTTTTCACTATGGATTTACCCGATCCCTTTTCCACAGGACTTCCGATATCTCGAGCTCTAACACCTCGATATCTCGATGCTCTTCGGAACCTTCGCTCGTCTTGAGAGGGTTTAAACATTGTGAAACTTCTGTCAGATCAGACGGCTGACGGGTAACTAGGTGAGGATCCAACAGCTCACGATCTCCTGAGCTTGAAGCTTTGGAACAGCTGTAACCTCCTTGCTTCTCTATCAGATCGGACAACTGACGGGTATTTTCTAATTCTTTATAGATAATTGTAACCGTTTGTTTCTTTCCCCTGATGATTTCTGTGAAGTGAACCAAGGATTCTTTCCTGGACTTATCCACTTGTGACACAAACTTCCAATTCCTTCTAATCACTCATTATGCACCAACGCCTTGTACTGCCTTCAATAGTTTCTAAGGCTTTATCCTTCCTGAGCTTGCTCACAAATTCGAGCCTTAAAGAATACCCTTTGCACGCACTCCTTGTGGAAACCTTCAACACTTGAAGTGTTGAATGCTCTTCGACCTTGCGCACACTCTGCAACAACGGTCTATCAATACGTTACTCAAGTTTGAAACTCTGATATTTTCCTCGGCCTGCACACTCCTTGCAGGCTCTTGTTCCCAAATTCACTCCCGAGGAATGAGAACAAAAGTTATCTCTCCTGAGATTTCAAAGACAAACCTCTGAACACTTTTTCGACGCACTCCTTGTGTACAAATTAAACTGCACTCCTTGCAAGAACTCTTTCTCATATAGAGAAACAATTGAATCTCATTTCTCTTACTCTCTCTCAGATTTTATACATTCAACAAGAAATCATTCATACATAGCATAAAAACAATTGCATGACAGAAAGAGTAAAACATTCATGAGCATAATATTTAAAAATGTATACATAGAAAATACATGAACACCATGAGTTTGAATCACAGCTTTCTTGTATTAATTCAAAACTTCTGTACATGGAGTCTGCTACACAACTCTCTTCTTCTCCTCTATGCTATTTCTCCATCTTGTTACAATGATACAAGTAAGGGTTTTTATATCCCATTTCCCTCGTCCCTTCTAAAACTGTCTAATATAGGAATTCAATTCTACTTACTTGCATTAACTGTCATAAACACTTATATCTACTTCAGACGAGAGTGGGACGCTCAAGGTCTGTTTACAATATTACAAGCACGCCTCCCTCTTTAATTATTACATTTATGTTTGGCACATCAAATTTTCAAAATGATTCAAATAACTTTATCATATGTCAAAATGTGTTGGCGCATGCCCCACGCTCACTTGACGTTGGCGATGCTCTTGCATCATACTCCCTCTCTTGAAAATTTTTCATGGGCTCCTGTCCATGATCTCTTGCATGGTCTGTCCATGCTTATGAATCGTTGCTTCATTCTCCCAGCTAGCATCTTCAACTGGATGTCCTTTCCATTTGACCAAGTATTCAAAGTACTCCCTTCGTCTGGTCTTCTTGCCGACCCTTTCTTCCAGTATGTGCTCCATCTATAGCTTTTCTGCAACTGACATTTTCTTTTTCAATTGAACCTCTGACTGTTCATTTTTTTTTCCTTCTTCCTCAGCTCTGTATGGGTACAAATCTGAGACATGGAATATCGGAGAAATTTCGATCCCATCGGGTAATTCAATCTCGTAAGCATTTGTCCCAAATTTCTACAAGACCTTGCATGGTCCGATCTTCTTCATCTTCAATTTATTATGTGTTCCTCTCAAGAACCTTTCCTTTCTTAGGTGTGCCAGAATCAAATCACCAACTTCAAATTGAATTTGTCTCCTGTGTTGATCTGCTCTTCGCTTATACTCCTGGATTGAATTCTGTAAACGCTCCTTCACCTGGCTATGAAGTTCCTTCATCGCTTCCGCAAAATCTTTTGCACTAGCACTCCTAGTCGCATTCTGTTCTGAATCTCTCAATTCAGAAATTCCCCTCAGTTGCATGCCATAGATAATCTGAAACAGACTCTGCCCTGTACTTTTGTTGATTGAATCATTATAAGAAAACTCTGCCTGTGGTAATATGTTGTCCCACTGACTGTGGTGTTCTGTCACCAGGCTCCTCAGTAAGTCTCCCAGACTCCTGTTTACAACTTCTATGTATCCATGCATCTGAGGATGATAAGCCAAACTAAACGATAAATTTGTTCCCAGCTTCGATCCAAAACTATGCTCCTTGGTAAGCCGTGAAGTCTAATGACTTCCTTGAAAAACAGATTCGCAATGTGAGTTGCGTCACTAGTTTTCTAACATGGAATGAAGTGTGCCATTTTGGAAAATCTATCCACCACCACAAATATTGAGCCAAATCCTCTTTGTGTTCTTGGCAAACCCAATATAAAATCCATGTTGATTGCATCCCACAGCCTCTCAGGTATGGGCAATGGTTGATAAAATCCTGCATTTTGTCTCCTTCCTTTCGAATGTTGACAAATTCTGCATCTGTCCACAAATATTTTAACTTCTGCTCACATTCCCAGCCAAAAGTAAGACTCATTCAATTTTGTGAATGTCTTGTCATGACCAAAGTGTTCGGCCAATCCTCCATTGTGTTTCTCCTTCAACAAATTCTCCCTCATGGAGCATTTTGGAATACAAAGTTTATTGCCCTTAAACAACAATCCTTCCTGGATCGTGTATTCTGCCCATTTTCTTTTATCTCTGAGAACTAGATTCTCAGCTACTTCATACCCCTCCTTAAAATTTGGATCACCTGCGTACATGTCCCTGAGATCATCAAAACCCAATGTTTTGACCTTGAACTCCTGCAACAACAAACACTTCCTGCTCAAAGTATCAGCAACTTTGTTAGCAGTACCAAAAATATGTTTAATCACAAAAGTGAAATTTTGCATATATTCAACCCATTTTACATGTCTTTGATTCAACTTCTCCTATTGGTTCACAAACTGCAGTGCATGATTGTCACTGTATAGGACAAATTCCTCCGGAACCAAATAGTGTCTCCACTTCTTCAATACCTGAATGATAGCATAAAATTCCTTGTCATATGTGGAGTACTTCACCTTCGCTTCATTCATCTTCTCACTGAAATACGCTATCGGCCTATCTTCTTGACTTAAGACTGCCCCTATTGCAAATCCACTTGCATCGAATTTCACTTGAAATGTCTTTCGGAAATCCGGCAACACCAAAATTGGTTGTTCCATGATCTTCCTCTTCAACAGATTAAAACTCTTCTCAGCCTCTTCTGTCCAGTGAAAATACTTGTGTATTTTCTTCACTGTGTCCATCATCGGTGCACTAATTCGACTAAAATTCTTGATGAACTTTCGGTAGAAACTAGCTAATCCGTGAAAACTTCTCACCTCAAATATGTTCTTTGGTGATGGCCAATTCTTAATCACTTCCACCTTATCTGGATCCATCCTCAACTTGTCTACAGATATAATGAATCCAAAATAAATGAGGTCTGTCTTCATGAATGAGGATTTCTTCATGTTTATCAGCAACTTTTCCTGCTATAATCTCTTCATCACAGTAGTCAAATGTTTCAGATGCTCTGCCTTTGTTTTACTGAAAATCAGTATGTCATCCAGATACACGATGACAAATCTCCTGATGAATTCCTTCAGGACTTCGTTCATCAACCTCATAAATGTACTTGGTTCATTTGTTAAGCCAAATGACATAAAAATCCATTCATACAACCCTTCGTTAGTCTTGAAGTTTGTTTTCCATTCATCACCTTCCCTCATACGAATCTGGTGATAACCACTTTTTAAATCAATCTTCGAAAAAAAAATTGCTCCACTTAAGCAATCCATCAGGTCATCCATCCTTGGCAATGGAAACCTGTACCTGATTGTTATCTTATTAATCGACCTTGAATCAGTACACATCCTCCAGACTCCATCTTTCTTTGGACTGAGTACTGTCGAAACAACACATGGAATCAAGCTTTCTCTAACCAACCCTTTATCCAATAAATCATGAACTTGTCTTTTGACCTCTTCATTCTCCTGTGGCGCTAATCTGTATGCTAATTTGTTCGGTAAAATGGCTCCAGGTATGAGATCAATATGATGACTCACACTCCTGATTGGTGGTAATGAACGAGGTAGTTCATCCACTACTATGTCAACGAACTCTCCCAGCAGTTCCTAAACCTCTTCTGGTAGATCATCTATCCTTGTGCTGGTTAAAACAATCATTGGCTTCCTAACCACAATGAATTATGGTTCCTCCTTCTTATTGACCTCATTAAGGAGTTCCTTCCCACTCATGAGAAGTACAGTGTTACTTACTTCTAGTTTCACCTCCTTATCTTTGATTGGAAGTAACATGTGAGTCCTCCCATTCTTTTCTAAGGTATATGTATTCATCCTCCCATCGTGAATCACATTTATGTCATATTTCCATGGTCTACCTAGCAATAGATGACAAACATCCATGGGAATACCATCACAGAGTATCTTATCATTATATACTCCTATCTTAAATTCAACTAAACATTGCTTAGTGACATTTACCTGATGTCCTTTTTGTAGCCATGAAACTTTATATGGACTTGGATGTTCAATTGTCTCTAGCTCCAGATTTTCTACCATCTATGTTGAAATGAGATTATCTGTGCTACCACTGTCCACAATGACCTTGCATACCCTGTCCTTGGTTTTGAAAGCAGTCCGAAAAAGTCTATTTCTTTGGACTAAACTCTCCACTTCCTTCTCTAGTGTCAAAATAACCTTTCGCATCATCAACGATCTTCCACCTTCAGAATCTTCTACCTCAACATCCTGCCTCTGAGCTTCGGTGATGTGAGTTTCTCCACTCTCTTTATTCTTTTCTAGAAATTCATAAGATTTGTGTCCATTCTTTCCACACATGAAGCATTTTATTACTCCACCTCTTCCTCTTCCTCTACCTCTAGTACGAGGAAAGATATTATTATCAGCATAATCTCCTCTTTGTTCAGTATGTTGCCCTCTTGGTTCAGCATATTTCCCTCACTGTGAGGTTCCTCCTCTCTTAGTTCAAGTCTAAGGTTTCTTCCAGTCTTCCTTGGGCTTCTAGTTTTTATCCTAGGCAACTGATTTGCCTCTGGGCTGACTTCTGTCTCACCCTCTTTGACCCTGTTTTCGACTCAGCTTCTCTTCAGCTTTTAGAGCCAATTGATAAGCATCTTCCACCATTCGGATGGTCAAAATACTTATCTCATCCTGAATGTCATATCTCAGGCGATTCAGGTATCTGGCAACTTTTTCATCATCGCTCTCCCGATGACCTGCCCTGATGCTCAGCCTGTAGAATTATTCAGTATATTCCTTCACTGTCATCAACTTTTGTCTCAAATTTTACATTCTTCGAAACAAAGTAATCTAGTAATCTCTGGGAATGAATTTTTCCTTCATCTTCACAATCATCATATCCCAACTCTTGATTTTTTGCTTGCCTTTGCAGCGTTTGTCAGCTTGTAGTTCATCCCACCACAATGTTGCATGTCCCTTCAATCTTGTGATAGCATGTTTGACCTTCTTGTCCTCTTCGACATCTTCATAGTCAAAATATGTGTCCAGAGCTCTAATCCAATCTAGATTCTCTTCAGCATCCAGGTCTCCTTCATAAACTAGAATGTCCATTTTCTCTCTTGCACCCATTCTTGCAATAACTCTAATCAAACGTCCGTTTGAAACATGTTCGGCTGCAACTTCCTCTTCTTCATGTCTAGTATCATCTTCATTTTCAGACTCACTGATATCTCCTACATCAGTTGTGCACCTTTGTCTTATCTCCATGTCCACAAGTATGGCACGTATGTTATGCGGATCTCTTTCTACTTCTGGATTCTGCACCTGCCAACCCCTTTCTCTTGACATTTCCCTTTCCTCTTCTGGATCGGGTGATTTTCTATCCCTCCTTATTG
Source organism: Picea glauca (assembly GCA_000966675.3). Taxonomy (NCBI): domain Eukaryota; kingdom Viridiplantae; phylum Streptophyta; class Pinopsida; order Pinales; family Pinaceae; genus Picea; species Picea glauca. The sequence continues at coordinate 460,654 of JZKD02S1511629.1, read as the reverse complement.
GTGGCATGGTGAATTTTCCTTTTCCTTTCCACAGAAAGCAAAGAATCCTTTCTGCGCTCTGATACCAAACCTGACACAGACGCACCCTCTGCCTCGACAAAGGCCTCTGCGCTGACCTCCCGGTATTAAGGATTGTTCTCATTCCACCTTTGAGTTGAAGTGGCTCTTTGATCCCTCCTCTGAATCTCTGATAAAATCAACCTAGAGGGTTTTTCTGCTCCTTACAACCCTTTAGGCCTAATTGCTTCTCCATTCACAATAGAAAAGTAGAATTCGGACTTCGGGGTTTTTCAATAACTAATGTCGTAAACCTTTGCCTTCCTAATTTCCCGATCTCCGATATCCCGAGATGATTTGACTTCAGTTAGTCCCCTGGGCTAGGATTTTGTTCCACACGACCTCTCCTTATGTGACCACAGTCATATGTCCTTTACGGGTTTCGAACTTTCAAATGCTAAAAAGCATGGACACTTTGTCCTCGAAATCCTCGATATCCCGATATGACGTCAGTTGGCCCTACAATGGAACTTCCCACCTTATCGAAATTTCGGACTTCACATTTCCAAAATACGCGAACACTTTGTCCTCAGGATTCCCGATTTTCTGAATCTCGTAATGCCGATAGATGGCTTTCTTTTCGAGAAATTTCTTGAATGCTTAGATCTCTGCCACACATCCTCCTATGATGGACGGTCCTGATCACTTCTCACACTTTCATGAAGTCAAATACCGATGTCCTCCTGTCCTCCTGAATCCTAAAAATCCGCCATGCAAAATGTCGACGAGCTCTTGATTATCGCCACCTGTCTCAACTAATGGATGGTCCAAATTCAGTCTCGAGATTTTGTGACTTACGATTCCTCAATGTTTTATTTCCCTATCAACTTAAAACTTCGGTAGCCGAAATACTGATGGGTGCTTGATCTCCACCATGTGTCCCTTCAAGATGGATAGTCCAAATCAAAATCAGGGTTTTCACTGTGGATTTACCTGATCCCTTGTCCATGGGACTTTTGATATCCCGAGCTCCAACACCTCGATATCCCGATGCTCTTCGTAACCTTCGCTCGGCTTGAGAGGGTTTAAACCCTGTGCAACTCCTGTCAGATCGGAAGGTTGACGGGTAACTAGGTGAGGATCCAATCACTCACGATCTCCTGAGCTTGAAACTCTGGAACGATCGTAACCTCCTTGCTTCTCTATCAGATCGGACGACTGAAGAGTATTCGCTAATTCTCTACAGATAATTATGACCATTTGTTTCTTTCCCCTGATGATTTCTTCGAAGTGAACCAAGGATTCTTTCCTGGACTTATCCACTTGTGACACAAACTTTTGATGCCTTCTAATCACTCAATATGCACCAACTCCTTGTACTGACTTCAATAGTTTCTAAGGATTTATCCTTCCTGAGCTTTCTCACAACTTTGAGCCTTAAAGAAGACCCTTTGAACACACTCCTTGTGGAAACCTTCAACACTTGAAGTGTTGAACGCTCTTCGACCTTGTGCACACTTTGTAGCAGTGGTCTATCAATACTTTACTCAGGTTCAAAACTCTGATATTTTCCCCAGCCTGCACACTCTTTGCAGGCTCCTGTGCCCAAATGCACTCCCGAGGAATGAGAACAAAAGCTATCTCTCCTGATCTTTCAGAGACAAACCTCTAAACACTTTGTCGACACACTCCTTGCAGACAAATTCAACTGCACTCCTTGCAGGAACTCTTTCTCAAATAGAGAAACAATTGAAACTCATTTCTCTTACTCTCTCTTAGATTTCAGACATTCAACAAGAAATCATTCATAGATAGCATAAAAAAAATTGCATGACAGAAAGAGTAAAACATGCATGAGCATAACATTCAAAAATGTATACATAGAGAATACATGAACACCATGAGTCTGAATCACAACTTTCTTGTATTAATTCAAAACTTTTGTACATGGAGTCTGCTACATATCTCTCTGCTTCTCCTCTATGCTCTTTCTCCATCTTGTTACAATGATACAAGTGAGGGTGTCTATATCCCATTTCCCTCGTCCCTTCTAAAACTATCTAATCTAGGAATTCAATTCTACCTACTTGCATTAACTGTCATAAACGCTTCTATCTACTTCAGATGAGAACGGGACACTCAAGGTCTCTTTACAATATTACAAGTACGCCTCCCTCTTTAATTATCACATTTATGTTTGGCACATCAATTTTTCAAAATGATTCAAATAACTTTATCATATGTCAAAATGCGTTGGCGCCTGCCCCACGCTCACTTGATGCTAGCGATGCTCCTGCATCAATTCCAAACCATGACACCTGTGTAGAAACTGAGAGACATGTTTTTGAATGGGTTCATTCTTGAAAAAACCCTCTTTCAATTTTCAAATTCCTTTACATGTGTTCAAAAATTGAGTTTGAAGTTGACTGCAAAAATAGTCATTTCCAGAACTGGCACAACGAATTTGTGTAGTGAATTTCCTTTTGACCTTTTCTTCTATTGTTTGTCTTTGATTGATGGTTTAAGTTCATTGATTGATAGTTTGAAAATTGAGATGATTATAATAATCCATAGGACCACTTCATTACCTTTTCAAACAACATTTTCTTAAACATCTTAATATATGTCAAATACTTGATTCAGAATTTGACCCTTGAGAAAATTATAGAACACTAAAATTGACTCCAATGTGGATGTTGTACTCCCTGTGAGGCAGAAAATAACTCATTGAAAAGGTTCATTCATCCATTGGGTTGTTCTCAATCTACGAACTCACTTGTATCCTTCTCCAATTGAAATCAAACTACAACCCAAATTGTACACTTGAATCTGAACTGAAAAATTATTGTTGAAATGATGCTCATAGTGTTGAGATTATTCATCGCACTTACCTACTCTAAGTTGATAAAATAACAATGGATCAAATGATATTATAATTCCAATACAACCAATCAAGCAACTGGATACTTGATTGAAGCATGCATTCAATGTTTCCAAGAAGACATAAAAACACAGAAAATGACAACTCAAACCCCAACTGAAACTGATACCCATAGCCCACGACTACAACAAAATCCATTTTTCTGGATGACTTTATTAAAACTGTAAAAGAATATGTAAGAATCATTTTTCCTGGTGATTGCAAAAGACTTGCAAAAGGGTCTTGAAAATCAACAAAAAGAAAAGAATATCCCTTATTATTAAATGTTGGTTTATGTTCTATTTCATCCATCTTCAACTCATTTTAAAAATGCAAGGGATCCATTTGTTCATATTTTTCATCATCTATAGAAATATATGACTTTGTATTCTCCTGTATATATTCAAATGAAAGATAAATTATATGTTTTTGATGAATATCCATAGGTCCTTCTTCATTTAATTCAAGAGAACAACAATCGTGATTTACAAAGGAATAAAAGAAAACAACATTTTCTTCATTGTCTTCCTCTATCTCAGATTGAAAAGTATCATATATTATTTTGTTGTTTTCCTGGAATTTGTAGTATTGTAGATATAAAATAGTATGCAGAACAAAAATAATTATCTATAAAAGGTAGAGAAAGAATGATATAACCATAACAATACCACAATAATACCGTAATAATACCAAAATAACCCTAGAAGAGAACTTTGATTAATTAGAGAAATGTTCACTTTCCTCTTCGAAGGAGAAACCTCCAACCGAGCATATCTCTATTATAATAATATCCAAGACAAGATTTCTCATACCCTCTACCTCTATTTATACTAAATCTATCAATCCAAAAGAACAATCTAGAGGAAGATCCTTCTAGAAGTGGAAGCTTCTATTAGGTCTTCTTACATTCGACTTATACTTCCTTATTTCTAGGCCTTATTAATATTTTCCTTTATTACATGGAATTATATTATTCTACCTACATGAGGGGTTAGGGAAGTTATGTCCCTAACATTATTTTAAATCATAGTTGTCATGTGTAACCAATGGCTATTCATGTATGTCATTTTGATTTTCAGAAAAAACAAGAAAAAAAACTCTATGCACATTTTCTTCTTGCAAGTGATCATGAATTGTTTCACTACTTAGTTCCTAGGCATGCAAATTCAAAACTATGGTTTTCACAGAAATTAGAGAAAACAACAACTTCTTCATTGTCTTCCTAAAACTCTATGTCATCAATTTGTTTTGAGTCTAAATTTTCTATACATACAACTTCATAGAATGAAAGGACTAAACATCCATTTGACTGACTATCTTGATCTCTCTCTTGGTCACACAAAAGCTGGAAATACTATTGCAGACTTTCATCAAATTTAAGAATAGGAATATGGTTGTCATCATTAAAATCCTACTCGGTTTTGTTTTCATCTAAGAGAGAAGCTACCATTTCTTGTTGGTGATGAAAAGAGTTTTCATACAAATCTTCCAAGATTTCTTCATCCATAAACTCTTCATAATGATCACAACAATTTTGAACCAACAACAAAGATGAATATTATTCTTTATAATGCTCATAAAATGTTGTATGAAAATATTGTAATGATTAAAGACTTGCAAATGGTAAATTTCCATACCATTGTTTTGTTTTTCCCTCCAAGGTGGCCATTAACATCTTCATCAAATAGTCTTCATGAAATTGAACCCTCAGCTTACGCACATGCATGTGAAATTTAACCAAGTGCAAAGAAGCATCGTCTCCTTTGTCATCTTTGATTTTTGGTAAATATGTCTACCAATCTATATGAGGGTTTTGATTTGCAAAACCAATAATGTGAGAGAGATTCATTGGAGCTTACCTTGCATATATGTGATCCATATTGAAGATGTGGAGTCACCGAGAAAGTATTTGGACAATGGAGTTTCTATGAAAATTATGAACTCTAGATTCTTGAAAATGGAGTCACTAGGTGAATGGCATACAACCTTTCTGTGTCAAACTATTGTTCACCATTAGTACTTGTATCTGAACTTTGTCATTTATCCAAGGGAAAATTTCATTTTATCTCCCCAGCAATGACGCCAAAATGTTATCACTCTATAATTTCCCTTGGTTGTGGGAGGGAAACCACAGAGGTAAGCACATACCACTTTAGGCTTGGAATCTGTCATTTTTGAACCAGAGAGGGTGCTCTCAATGTAAATTAGGCTCAGTGGCTAGATATGAAATATAAATAATGTTTTAATATGTGGTGTTAGAGTAGAGAGAGAAATCCATTGGGCATGGAGTCAACTTTTAAACAAATGGAACTATCAGTGATAAGAAAGAGAAAACAATTAACCACATTCAAAGAACCAACTGAGATGAATTCTGATTGGGTTAAGAAGAGATAAAAATACTTAAATTGTTTGAATCTAAAACATCAATATCAGATGAATTCCAGACCATTATTTTTCAAATTCAACCATATAAAGGTTCCAGATAAAATGTGAAAAGAACATAGGAAATACATACATGAGAGGGAAACACACACTTCATGTAACATCCCTGGCCACCCAAGTTGAGGCATGCTACTCCAGAAAAAAAATTCATTCTCTGATACCATGCAATAACATACCCATCATCCAACTAATCTATGCCACATACATTTTTCAAACTACATGCAATTAAAAACATATACACACAGAACTCTTGCAAAAATTTATATATATAATGTAAACAGACAAATACCTACTGTGAATACACAGATTCATATAGAAATGACAGTAAACATATACAGGCAATACCCATAAATATAAAGACAGTAGGATAAACCCACAATAGGATAAACCCATAAAAATAAACATGTAAATAATAATGCAGCATGTAAATTTATTACACAGTTGACACTTATCTTGGTAAGAATATCACCAACTGTGTGTAGAACTTCCACGAACCTCCCATGTTTAGACCACACTACTCATCACTCTCAGTAGTGGGTCACCCACGAGTTGGGACTAAACTCCACCCAGGTAAAGGGTTCCTAACTAGGCTAATGGTTCATAGACAACAGGAAAGACTTTGTCAGAGGTGCCAACTCAAACTAAAAATTTATAGTCCCTCATTCCCCACGTGCATGTCTCACCCCAAGAAGTGTGCCCCTTCTCTTCTCAATAGTCCTTCGGCTACCCCACTTTCTTTCTGATCTTCAGCAACAGGCCAAACAAGAATTCTCAGAGACCTGTAGTTGTAGTTTATCACCTTCAAGAAATCAATTCCCAAAAATTCTCTCACCCAGAGAGAAATTTCTCACAGGCTTGAAAACTCCCCTCTTTAATATCCCATGGTCCTGACAACCCACTTATTCAGTCCAACTCCCAAGATAACCAGGTACCTAAATAGGAATGACTATGGATACAGGTTTAAATAAAAGGACATGAAGGTATGAACGATATCTCCATGAGTGTTTGAATGATGATGGAGTGATTGATTGAATGGATGATTGAATTATGGAAGGAATGATGGAAAATGAACTAAGTCCCAACAATATGTATGCATGTTCCCAACTTGACACTTGTCATGTTGGGAGCTACTTTTGCCCACTCATCCCCATCTTCAGAACTTAAAATAAAATAACTATCCATACTTTATACTTTAAGAAATATTAATATAATATTCCTATTTGTCTTAAGCTCCCTAGACTATCCCCTTTTCCTTAACTTTTAGCCCTCGTTTTCCCTAACTAGGGGATTTTAGTCCCCCATACTCTTTTATCATGGTCGGTCTCCACGCAACGATGTATTTTATATTAAGGATGAGACATATACAAAAATAGGCTCCATGACCTTTAACATCTAGGCTTTGTATCTTAATCATCACAAAAATGGCTCACCAACCTATAAAACACAACATATGCACAAAGGCTCCCTGGCCTCAAAATCGCATTCACTTAAGTTGTTGCAAACGGTATCCTGGAATGTGCACATTTCATCATTTTACTGTGCATACATGCACACACTATACCATGAAAGGTGAATACAAAAATGATATGAAACAACTCACCAACTTAAGTACATTTTCATTTACATTACAATTGGGTTCGGCCTAGGGATATTTCAATCCCCTCCCCTTATTTATGCATTGTCCTCAGTGCATTATGTACACATAGACAACAAAATTTCAAAAATCCTAAAAATGATGCAGGTATTCTACCCACATTGCATCCTCATGCTCCCAAGTAGCATCCTTGGGACCGTACCAGGTCCATTGGACCCTTACAATACCTATGGCTCGATTCCAAAGATGTTTGATTTTCAGGTCCATAATGTGTACCAGATGCACTTGGAAATCTCCTTCTTGCTCCACCTGAATCACATTCCAATCAATAACATGATTAGCATCATGTATATATTTCTTGAGCAATGATACATCGAATGCATTATGAACAGACATATATGCAAGCAATTCAATCATATAAGCAACTGGACCAATCCTCTCTAGGATTTCAAATGGCCCACAATAGCGAGCTTCCAACTTTGAACAATTTCCCCACTCCATGGAACTTCTGTTGGATTTCACTTTCAAAAATACATGGTCTCCCACTTTAAATTCCCTGTGAGTTGTGTCCTTATCAACATATATTTTCTGCCTGTCCTGGGCAACCTTTAAATTTTATTTTATTTTGAACATTTTGTCCTCCATTTCCTTGAGTAAATATGTTCCAAACACTATTCTATCTGCTAGGTTATCCCAACTTATGAGTGTGTTGCACTTTCTTCCATAAAGTGCTTCAAATGGGCTCATCTTTAAAGATGTTTGGTACTCATTGTTATAAGTAAACTCTATTAAGTGTAGGTAGTCTTCTCATTTTTATGGTTTATCCATTACATACATCCTCAACATATCCTCAATCACTTGATTCACCCTCTCTATTTGTCCATCTGCTTTTGAACGATAAGTTGTACTAAAATTCAAATTTGTTCCAAATCCATTAAATAATCCCTTCCAAAACTTTAAGGTAAATTTTGGATCTCTGTCAGACACAATTGTCTTGGGTATTCCATGTAATATATCAATTTCCCTCACATAAACATCAACAATGTTGGTTTCCTTGTGAGTGAGCTTAACTGGAATAAAATGGGCATCTTTAGTAAGCTTATCCACCACTACCATGATAGAATCATGTTTCTTGTTTGTTCTAGGTAGTTTGGTGATGAAATCCATTGTTACAACTTCCCATTTCCACTTACGAATGGGTAATGGTTGTATAAAACCAACTGGGTGTCTATGCTTAGCTTTTACCTTTTGACATTCTAAACATTTGGCAATAAAATCAACAATGTCTTTATTCATTCCTGGCCAATAATATTGGCTCTTGACAGCTGCAATAGTTTTCTGATAACCTGGGTGCCCAACATAAGTTACATTATGAATTTCTCTCAATATCAGATTTTTCAATTCATGGGAATTTGGTACATAAATTCTACCCTTGTACATGAGAATTTCATCATTATCTAGCTTGTATTCTTCAATTTTCTGCTGCAAATTACCTTGCTGTAATTTTGCCACTAATTCCTTGTATTGCAAATCTAATTTTCCAGCCTCTAAAATTTTGTCTTTCAAATCTGATTGGTACATGGTAATGGTTGTGGCATGCAATTCATGCACTCTTCTACTGAGTGCATAAACCACTTTGTTCTCTTTCCCCTTGATATGCTTTATATCAAAGTCATATTCACTTAGAAATTCTAACCATCTTCTTTGCCTAGCATTTATAGTTGGTTCATCAAATAAATATTTTAGACCATTATGGTCTATCCTCAGCTCAAAAATTTTCCCCATGAGGTAGTGTCTCCATTTCCTCAAGGCATGCACTATGGATGCCAACTCCAAATCATGAGTGGCATAGTGTCTTTCATGCTATTTCAACTTCCTTGATTCATAACATATAACAAACCCATTTTGAGTGAGGACTCCACCAAGTCCTTCTTTACATGCATCTGTGCATACAATGAAGTCTTCATTTGGGTCTGTAATCCTTATTATTGGAGAACTTGTTAATAATTGTTTCAAGTGTTGGAAACTCTTTTCACAATCCAATGTCCACTGAAACTTCACACCCTTCCTTTGCAAGGAAGTGATTGGGTGTGAAATCTTTGAGAATCCTTCAATAAATCTCCTATAGTAGCCTGTAAACCCCACGAATGATATGAACTCTATCCCATTATTTGGTGTTGGCCATTCTCTAATAGAATTTATCTTCTTAGGATCCACTGCTATCCCATCCTCTGAAATGATATGTCCCAAATAATGAATTTGTCTTTGATAAAATGATCACTTCCTCAATTTGGCATACAACTGATGCTCCCTTAATACTTGCAACACTATCCTCAAATGATGCTCATGTTGTTCTTCTGACATGGAATATACAATAATTTCATCCAAAAATATAATGACAAACTTGTCTAAATATTCTCGGAAAACACCATTCATTAAGCAAATGAAAATAGCTAGTGCATTTGACAACCCAAATGGCACCACTGTGAACTCATATCGACCATACCTTGTCCAAAAGGAGGTCTTTCTGATATATTCATCTTTAATCCTTACTTATGGTATCCTGACCTGATATCTATCTTTGAAAGTATCTTTGCATCCTTCAATTGATCAAAGAGATCATCAATCCTTAGCAGAGGATATTTGTTCTTTACAGTCACTTTATTCAAATGTCTGAAATCACTGCACAATATTAATGTTCCATCTTTATTCTTCACGAACAATATTGGGGCACCCCAAGGTGACACACTTGAGCATATATACTGCTTCTTCATAATATCTTCAAGCTGCATTTGCAACCCCTTCATCTCTGGTGTACTCATTATGTAAGGAGTCTTTGACACTAAAGATGCTCCAGGCATTAAATTTATATAGAAATCAATATCTCTCTTTAGGGGTAGTCCTGGTACCTCCTTGAAAACATCTTCAAAATATTCCAGAACTTCATGATCTTCCAAATTTGGCACCTTATATTTAGGTGTATTTTCCATATGAGCTGCAAATATTTGACACCCTTTTTTGTAACATTTCTTCAGCTGCAATGCTGAAATTTATCTGATGGTTACTGCCCTGGGAATTACCTGCACTTTCCTTAGGCTCCCTTCCTCATCCAAGCAATTAAATGCTTTATTATGAAAGTATAAGATAGCATGATGTTGGTCCAACCAATCCATCCCAATTAGACAGTGATAGGAACCTAAAGGTAAAATGTTCAAATCTTCCATGGTTTTCAGTCTATTCTTTTCCATAAGACATGACTTAACCATATCATTAAATTTTCTTTTGGCTCTGGTATCCAACTGCACCAACCAAGATTTTCCATGCTTTCTTCTTGGCAAATGCAAACTTTCCACCATATTAGGATCTATATAACTATGAATAGCTCCTGAATCAATTAAAATAACAATGGTTTGGTTGTTGACCATAGCTTCCACTTCAATCATATGTGACAGATACTCTGCTTGCTTGTTGTCTAGGGATACATAGATCCTTCGTACATTTATGCCCATGTCCTCCATTGTTTCAACTTGTTTTACATTGTTAACAATCCTCACTTTTTCACCTCTGTGAGGAGAATCTCTGAACATATGATCTCCTTTACAACCCCAACATTGAATAGGTGGTTTCCTTGGCCTTTGACACCCTGTCTCAATCGTTCTGGGTTTTCTAGAAGTTGTTTTTCCCTGAGTATTATTTCTGAAGAATGGTGTCTTAGTTCCCTTATTCCTCTGATCCATATTCAATATATTTTTGTCTTCCCAAGGTTTTTGGAAAGTTGGTCTTTCTTTTTGCTGGTCATATAGGAATTTATCTCTCCTTATGGTCTCCTCCAATGTCTTGAGATCATCATACTATATTTTTTCACTGATGAATGATGGAAATCCACCCAAATACCTTTGAATCTTAACTGTCTCATCCTTGATGAAAGAGACATACTTCATCTGTTCTAAAAACCTTCCTCATATTCATCTATGTTCATACTTCCAATCTTGAGTTCAAACAACTCTTTCATTTTCTTGTCATAGTATATCTTAGTCAAGTATTTATCTTCAAAATACTTCTTGAATTCTCTCCATGTAACACTTTTCTCTTTAATTTGTTTCACCTGCACAAGTTGATCCCACCACATGGATTCCTTTCCCTTGAGTTTATAGATGGAAATTCTACCTTCTTCATGAGAAGAATAATTATGCAATTGAAAATACTTTCTCATGCATAGCAACCATGTCTCTTCATCTTCATCCTTCTTGTGTTCACCATCAAATGTAGGAGGTCTAATTTTGTTCATTTATCCTCGTAGCTCATCCACCCCAGACTTCTTATGCTTCCTGACAGGGGATGGAATTGAGTTTCCATGTGCCCTCTTATTGGAATGCCTCAAGGAGTGACGGTGATGTCTGCTAACACTTATAGTTCTTCTTTTCTCATCAGGAGACCTATGAATTCCTTATTTTCTTGAGCTACTCTCCTTATACAAGTTCTTTTCTATTATGTTCAAGCTCTGCATTAACTTCATGTTGAAGTCCTCTTGCTTATCCTTGGCTCTCATAAGCCTTTCATTATCATATTTATGTCTTTGGAAATCCCTCCGTAAATTTCTAATGGTCTATACCATGTTCATGTTTTCATACCTCCCTTCTCCATGTCCATTGGAGTTTGTTCCTCCAATGCCCAAAGGGACATCCATCCCTCTGATCTCATATTCCTGGATGTGATCCCCCTATGGATATTCCATTCCTATGGACTATGTGCTAATATTGATCTGATCTATTTGTTGTTAACTTCTGCAAAATGTGCAGCCAACAAACTTTGTCAAGTTAACTAACTCAACAATTTCATGAAAATATATGAACCATTCTGGTTCAATAATATATCAGAATTATTTATTCCGATTTCCAAAAACATTGAATGCCCAGATCAGTTTTCTAGGTAAATAATATATTCTACTGTCCAATACCTTTCCAACACCTATTCCCATGCTCAATTCTGAGTCTTGAGAAGAAAGTTATGGTTATTCAAAAATTGCCCATTAATCTTTATGTTCACCCTTCAACTTGGCACAAATCTGCGTTGTAATTATCCATTTTTTCACCTATTCCTTTGGATTTTTCATAGAATCTCTATTGGGTTTCTCCATATATATACTCTGGACACTTTGTCCAAGTTTCACCTCTTTCTGGGTTCTGGGATGCTAGATACATCATGCTGAAGTTCTAGGCCAATTCGTGTTTTTGGTCTGGAATGCTACATGTAAATCCTTTCCCATATTAAACATTTTCAACATGCCCAAAAATTTAATTCAGATCTGGGAATGTATTCTATGGTTCCATATATTTCCATTGACTACTCCTACGCCTCAATTGGATTCTGGAGCAGAAAGTTATGGCTCTTTGAAGTTAGTTGGGTCTTAAAATTTACCCTCCACTATTTGTTATGTAACTTTCTCATAAAAGCGTTGTTTGACGAACAATTTACACCATTAGAAAGATCTCTTTGAGATATTTCATATGATATGTAGAGACAGAGTGTACCTTGTTACACTTTGTTCTTGTGGTTTTTGAGTAGCTAAAAATGTTGTTAAGGGCCTAAAAAAAAAACTACAAAAGGATGACATTCAAACGATATTAAACGTCGTAGAAAAATCGTTGGTTTTTTGTTGTTGTTCACCATCCAAAGGAATTCGCACGCACAAATTTCAACCTGTACACCCATATGTAGCATGTGCAATAACACCACAAGGTAATTCATGCTTCGCACATCCATAACTATCGTGTTGAACACACCGTGCTACTAAGAGGGGGGGGTGAATCAGTAGCATACACAATTAATCATTTTAACTTTATCAACCTTATATCACCAATATGCAAATATCCATTCATTTACAATCATGTATTCTATATTCAGTTAGATTCAGATATTAGGATGTACTGACAGAGAAGTTGTGTGGATTAAAAGATGTTGATTATGAGCTTTAAGTGTTTCTACTCKTTTTAACTTTTCTTGTTAGTTACTGGAGGGTAGTCAACATGTTGCAGATAAATTAGCCACAGATCTTCAACATCAATCATGCACATAATAAACACAGAGACACATATTTCACGAGGAAACCCATAAAGGGAAAAAACCTCTTCTTCTTAGGATTTCAAGCAATATCCAACTACTTTACATCTCATCATCTTTAAGCACCAACTCAAAGGAGGCTACAACCTCTGAATGCAAGAGCCAACTTTTTGAGAGCACCAACTCTCAAAGAGTCCCAGCACCCATTGGGTGGAAGCACCCACTTCCAATCTATCTCAGCACCAACTGAGTGAAGGCACCAACCTTCAAATTCTGCAAGCAACCACTTGCTGAGAGCACCAACTCTCACAGAATCCCAGAACCCACTGGTGGAAGCACCAACTTCCAAACTGTCTCATCACCAACTGAGTGAAGGCACCAACCTTCAAATTCTGCAAGCACCCACTTGCTGAGAGCACCAACTCTCACAGAATCCCAGCACCCACTGGTGGAAGCACCAACTTCCAAACTGTCTCAGCACCAACTGAGTGAAGGCACCAACCTTCAAATTTTACAAGCACCCACTTGCAGACAGAGACATCAGTCTCCCCTAGCACCACCCTGCCACCCTAGTTTCTCTGGCTGCAACCAGATGGAAGCTGCAACTTCCTGTGTTCAAGCACCTACTTGAACTTCTGAGGACAAAAGTCCTCTCGAGCACCACCCTACCACCCTAATTGCTCAAATAAAATTCTTACTCAAACCAATTTTCTTATTCTGATATAGCTTGCTTACCATTTCTGCTATGCTTCTCTGCCTTCATCATCTCTGATCTTTTTAACTGCTCAGCCACAAATTCTGTTTTACTGACTTTGATCTGCTGCTCTGCTTCACCTTCTTTTGCTACACCTTCTCGGTTTTTCTCTGGTTCGCAGGTTCTCCACTGCCACTGTCGCACTTGCAGAGCTCTGTCCCTCTCTCTTCAACAACAACCCCTATAGTCTATCTCATTTCGTTTTATATACGCCTCCCCGACAGTTCACTTCGCCTTCCCTTTACCGAAACAAGAACACCTGTCCTGGCAACTGAAACGCTAACCAATTTGTCATCATTAGTCCATTTCTCTTAACGGATTCATAACTGAAGCGTTAAACTGTGAGGAAGAACAACAACCCTCCGATCAATACTTGATCCAGTGGTTCAGATCCCATAGGGATTTTACTCATCGCGATTTCGGCATTCTCAGTGTCGAGATGCACATGTACTTGGAACCCCCGAATATCCGATCCCTGATGTGCTCCTTTCCCAAGCTTTAGCCCCTTCCAGCGACACAATGGTCCATGTGACCAGCTATCATGTGACTTTCACCATACCTCTCGTCGGGGTTTCGGGGTTTCGCACTTCCTGATGTCGATAGTTTCTCACCTCTCCAATCCCCGATTATCGATGCGCCCCTTTCCACACGCTATCCCTGCTGGCTATAGGCCTTGGACCCATAAGACCGTCAACACATGACCTCAGTCAAACCTCTCATCGGGGTTTCGGTGTTTTCGATGTCACCATGCACATACCTCCAGGATTCCCGATCCCCGATTTCCCAATGTGTTTCAGCCCCCCTGGCTGACCCTGGTTCATGTGACCGTTACCTGTAACCGCATCCTTATCTTTGACAGTTGGCATCCACTAATCCTTTGTCCTCCTTCTCTGCTGTGCTGACAGTTGTTCCCCACTCATCAAGATTTCGCGGATCGCGATTTCGAAATGCACAAAAACCTTTGTGCCCGGGATCTCCGATATCCCGATTTCCGATTAGCCAATGGTGCCTTGATCTTCGACACCTGTCCCTCAGATGGACGGTCCCGATCATCGACGCCTCTGCTGATGTCACACGTGGTTTGACACGTGTTAGATCCTGCCACGTGTCACTTTGATTCGTGACTTTCATGTGCCTAAAGTGTTGAATCTGCCTGACACCTGTCATTCTCTGGTTGTGCCACGTGTCCCTTTGCTGACGTGGTCTACTTTCGTGAGTTGAATCAACGGTTCAGGTGCAATCTTGGCTCAACGGTTGCGATTACATCGCGATATCGCATATCGCGATTTCGGGGTTTTCGTTGTCATTGTTCACGAGACTCGTGAAACTCCGATTCTCGATTCTCCGATGAAGCCTCCTGTCTACACGTGGATGGTCACGATCTCTGCTTGGTTTAACGGCTGTGATCAAATCGCGAAATCGCCTATCGCGATTTTGGGGTTTTCGATGTCAATTGAACTGGACATTTCAAAGTCCCGATCCCCGATTCTCCAATGGCTTATCTCCCTCGCATCTTTTGCAGATCTGATGGCTGTCGGGTTTTCTTCTCAGATCCTACGGCTCGGATTCTCTCTTCAATATCCCGATGACTTCGAACTCTATTTTGACTAGATCTTCCCTTTTTCATTCTTCATCGATTGACCTCCTTAGACTGCAACTTATTTCTTTCGCTCGACCTCGACCATCTTCCTATCAAGTAAACTACCCTTCATCACTCTGCTTGGATATTGCTCTGTCATCATCTAGCTTCTTCTACCATAGACGATTTCCATCAATGACAACCTTGACATTCTGCATCCTTTCTGTTATTGCCATATTTCCAACAATCTCCCCCTTTGGCATTGATGGAAATATTGTCTTTCATTTCTCCCCCTTTGACATCAAGGGCAAAGGGTTAAACTGTCTCCTCAGACTCCCCCTG
>JZKD02S1511629.1:430588-441549 GCA_000966675.3 Picea glauca | reverse complement strand
AGCACCAACTTCCAAACTGTCTCAGCACCAACTGAGTGAAGGCACCAACCTTCAAATTCTGCAAGCACCCACTTGCTGAGAGCACCAACTCTCACAGAATCCCAGCACCCACTGGTGGAAGCACCAACTTTCAAACTGTCTCAGCACCAACTGAGTGAAGGCACCAACCTTCAAATTCTACAAGCACCCACTTGCAGACAGAGACATCAGTCTCCCCTAGCACCACCCTGCCACCCTAGTTTCTCTGGCTGCAACCAAATGGAAGCTGCAACTTCCTGTGTTCAAGCACCTACTTGAACTTCTGAGGACAATAGTCCTCCCGAGCACCACCCTACCGCCCTAATTGCTCGAATAAAATTCTTACTCAAACCAATTTTCTTATTCTGATATAGCTTGCTTACCATTTCTGCTATGCTGCTCTGCCTTCATCATCTCTGATCTTCTTAACTGCTCAGCCACAAATTCTGTTTTACTAACTTTGATCTGTTGCTCTGCTTCACCTTCTTCTGCTGCGCCTTCTCGGTTTTTCTCTACTTCACATGTTCTCCTCTGCCACTGTCGCACTTGCAGAGCTCTGTCCCTCTCTCTTCAACAGCAACCCCTACAGTCTCTCTCATTTCCTTTTATATACGCCTCCCCGACGGTTCACTTCGCCTTCCCTTTGCCGAAACAAGAACACCTGTCCTGGCAACTGAAATGCTAACCAATTTGTCATCATTAGTCTGTTTCTCTTAACGGATTCATAACTAAAGCGTTAAACTGTGAGGAAGAACAACAACCCTCTGATCAATACTTGATCCAGCGGTTCAGATCCCATCGGGATTTTACTCATCACGATTTCGACATTCTCAGTGTCAAGATGCACATGTACTTGAACCCCTGAATCTCCGATCCCCGATGTGCTCCTTTCCCAAGCTTTAGCCCCTTCCAGCTACACAATGGTCCATGTGACCAGCTATCATGTGACTGTCACCATACCTCTCGTCGGGGTTTCGGGGTTTCTAACTTCCTGATGTCAAGAGTTTCTCACCTCTCCAATCCCCGATTACCGATGCGCCCCTTTCCATGCGCTAGCCCTGCTGGCTATAGGCCTTGGCCCCATAAGATCGTCAACACATGACCTCGGTCAAACCTCTCATCATGGTTTCGGCGTTTTCGATGTCACCATGCACATGCCTCTGGGATTCCCGATCCCCAATTTCCTGATGTGTTTCAACCCCCTTGGCTGACCCTGGTTCATGTGACTGTTACCTGTAACCGCATCCTTATCTCTGACAGCTAGCATCCACTAATCCTCTGTCCTCCTTCGCTGTTGTGCTGACAGTTGTTCCCCACTCATCGGGATTTTGCGGATCGTGATTTTGAAATGCACAAAAACCTTTGTGCCCGGGATCTTCGATATCCCGATTTCTGATCAGCCGATGGTGCCTTGATCTTCGACACCTGTCCCTCAGATGGACGGTCTCGATCATCGACGCCTCTGCTGACGTCACACGTGGTTTGAAACATGTTAGATCCTACCATGTGTCACTTTGATTCGTGACTTTCATGTGCCTGAAGTGTTGAATCTTCCTGACACCTGTCATTCCCTGGTTGTGCCACATGTCCCTTTGCTAACGTGGTCTTCTTTCGTGAGTTGAATCAACGGTTCAGGTGCAATATTGGCTCAACGGCTGCGATTACATCGTGAAATCGCATATCGCAATTTTGGGGTTTTCATTGTCATTGTTCACGAGACTCGTGAAACTCAGATTCTCGATTCTCCGATGAAGCCTCTTGTCTACACGTGGATGGTCACGATCTCTGCTTGGTTTAACGGCTGTGATCAAATCACGAAATCGCATATCGCAATTTCGGGGTTTTCGATGTCAATTGAACTGGACATTTCAAAGTCGCGATCCTCGATTCTCCGATGGCTTATCTCCCTCGCATCTTTTGTAGATCTGACGACTGTCGGGTTTTCTTGTCAGATCCTATGGCTCAGATTCTCTCTTCAATATCCCGATGACTTCGAACTCTATTTTGACTAGATCTTCCCTTTGTCATTCTTCATCGATTGACCTCCTTAGACTGCAACTTATTTCTTTCGCTCGACCTCGACCATCTTCCTATCAGGTCAACTACCCTTCATCACTCCGCTTGGATATTTCTCTGTCATCATCTAGCTTCTTCTGCCATAGACGATTGCCATCAATGACAACCTTGACATTCTGCATCCTTTCTGCTATTGCCATATTTCCAACATATCGTGCATCACTTCTCTGTCGTGCCAATAACTGGTGCGCACTACTTTTGTGTCATGCGCCAATATCCATAGCGCCAAATTTTTGGTTCTTGCACTATTACCTGTTTTGTGCAATTTTTGTATCATGCCCTGATATTCCATGCACATTTAACTCTACGCGTTGCACCATGCCAAATTTTAGTATGCCCCCACTGCGCACACCATTAACTAAATTGTAGTGTGACAACATATACTCATATTGCCCTCGCACCAACCAAAATCCTCTGCGCTCTACCAATATTGTGCACACCATACGCGCCATTATTATGTGTGTGCACACTACGTGCACCTTTTATGCATATGCACACCACACAATTCTAAATTTAGCATGCGCACCTGCACACTAACATTGTTCCATGGGGCGCCAAAATTTAGAGTGCGCTCCTGCACAACGACATTTTTCTGCGCGGTGCCAAAATTTAGTGCGTGCACCAACACACCACTATTTTTCCACGTGGTGCCAAAATTTAGTGTGCACACCCACACACCAACATTTTTGCGTGTGGCACCAAAATTTAGCACGTGCACTAGCACACTAATATTTTTCTGCGTAGTGCCCAATTTTTACATATCAGAATCTTTTTGTTGTGCATCATGCATTTTTATTGCGCCCACCTGTGCACATTCATTTTTATGCGCATCAATTCCCTGTGAATTTTGCTGCAAAAATTGGGGATTTTGCTTAAATGCTTCCCAATATCTACCATAGGAATTCTGAAACTATGAAATTTGTTCAATTTCACTCCGATAACACTAATTCAACCTCTACAACAACAAATTGTCGTGGTTTGACATTTCTAGAAACATTTTTTTCCGAAACTCAAGTCACGAATCGAGAATTTGAATTACTAATCTCGCTCCAACTATCATGGCTTCACTGTAACTTCAAATTCGATCAATTCTAGGTCTGAATTACCTAGAATAGATATTAAAGCAATAATATCTCACCACATGGCCGAATTTCTCAATTTTCCCATGAATTTAATAACATAAATTGGGGATTTTCCCAATTCCTCCCAATTGTTGTTACTTTTTACCATGGGTGCTCTATAAATTGAGATTTGGCTAGTTCGAAATCAATCCTCTGTAAAATTTATCCTCAACCCAACTTGCTCGGCCCATCTAGGCTCAGTGTTGAAAAATGAATCCCTGATACCATATTGTAACATCCTCGACCACCCAGGTCGGGGCATGATACTCCAAAAAACTCTTTCATTCTTTGATACCATGCAGTAAAATACCCAACATCCAACTAAGCTATGCCACATACATTTTTCAAACTACATGCAATTAAAAAAATATACACACATAAATCTTGTGGACATTTATATATAATACGTAAACAGACAAATACCTACTGTAAATACACATATTCATACGGAAATGACAGTAAACATATACATACAACATCTATAGGAAATACACATAAATATATTTATAGTTATAACCACAATAAGATAAACCCATAAAAATAAACACGTAAATAATAATGCAACATGAAAATTTATCACACAGTTGACACTTATCTTGGTAAGAATATAACCAACTGCATGTAGACCTTCCATGAACCTCCCAGCCTTATACCACACTGCTCATCACTCTCAGCAGTGGGTCACCCCCGAGCTGGGACTAAAATCCACCCGGGTAAAGGGTTACTAACCAGGATAATGGTTCATATACAACAGGAAAGAATCCATCCTAGGTGTTAATTAAAACTAACAACCTACGGTCCCTCATTCCCCGCATGCTTGTCCCACCCTAGGAAGTGTGCCCATTCTCCTCTCAACAGTACTTTGGCTGCCCCACTTCCTTTTCGGGCTTCAACAACAGGCCGGACAAAAAGTCTCAGAGCCTTGTAGTTGTAGTTTAACACCTTCAGGAAATCAATTGCCAACAATTCTCTCACCCAGAGAGAAATTTCTCACAGACCTCACAACCCGTCTCTTCAAGATCCCATGGGCTTGACAACCCACTTCTTCAACCTAGCTCCCAAGCTAACCAGCTACCCAAACAGGAATGGCTATGGATACAGGTTGAGATACAATGACATGAAGGTACGTAGGATAGCTCCATGAGTGTTTGAATGACGATGGAGTGATTGACTGAATTTGTGACTGAATGATGGAAGGAATGATGGAAAATGAACTAAGTCCCAAAAATATGTATGCATGTTCCCAATTTGACACTTATCATGTTGGGAGCTACTTTGGCCCACTTGTCCCCATCTTTAGAACTTAGGATAAAATAATTATCCATACTTTATAATTTAAGAAATATTAATATAATATTCCCTTTCGGCTTAAGCTCCCTAGCTGAGTCCCTTTTCCTTAACTTTTATCCCTTGCTTTACTAACTAGTGGAGTTTAGTCCCCCATACTCTTTTATCGTGGTCGACCTACGTGCAACGATTTATTTTATATTAATGATGAGACATATACAAAAATAGGATCACTAGACTTTAACATCTAGGCTCTCTGGCCTAATAATCACAAAACTGCCTCACCATCCTATAAAACACAACATATGCACAAAGGCTCCCTGGCCTCAAAATCATGCGCACTTAAGTTGTTGCACGTGCTATCCTAGAATATGCACACTTCATCATTTTTCTACGTAGTACATGCACGTACTATGCCATGAATGGTGCATACCAAAATGATATCAAAAAACTCACCAGCTTAAGTACATTTTCATTTACATTAAAATTGGGTTCGGCCTAGAGATTTTACACTTCATATCAGCACCACAAGAATCTTGGGTATGAATAACATTGTACTTCTGTGCTAATATTTCATTAAACTTTAGAAAAATTACAAAATGTTTAAAATAAATATTCTCTATCTTTCTTCCAACACCTTTTGTCAATGAAAAATAAAAACACATATAGAAAATACTCTTCCCCAATTTGAAGATGTCAATCTCAACTCCTTCCAAAAGTTGGATCTGGTTACAAAATTATAACAACATGTTTAGAGCTGCCTGCGAGGAAAAAGGAATCAATTTTCTGGAAAATAGGTTGTAACAATCCATTTGAATCTTCCAAACCATGACACCTATGAAGAAAATTAGAGAGGTTTTTGTGAATGGGTTCRTTCTTGATGAAAGCCTCTCTCATTTTTTGACAATTTATCTCCAGAGCCTCAGGAGCTAGGCCCAAAGATAATGACTAAAATGGGAATTCACTAAATGTTTAAATATGAAAAATAGACTGTAAAGATACATTCGACTATTCCAAACCATGACACTTGTGAAGAAACTAAGAGAGGTTTTTGTGAATGGGATCTTTGATACTAATGACTATGTTGATCATTGGGTTAACAATCGATATGTTATCACTTTAACAATCGATATGTTATCATTGGGTTGCGGAAGGGAAACCGTGGAGGTAACCACATACCACTTTGGGATTGGAATCCAACCTTTCCAAACTAGAGAGGGCTCTCCTAATGTAATTAGGCTTATTGGCTAGATCTGAAATGGAAATAAGGTTTTACAATGTGGTGGCAGAACAGAGAGAAAAATCCATTGGGCATGGAGTCAACTTTGAAGCAAATGGAACTATCAGTGACTGGTGGTAGAACTATCAAGGAAGGAGAGGCTATATAGGTGATAATATTTCAGTTTAAATCTTGTAGTTGTATGATGGAAGATATATAAAACAATTAACCACATTCAGAGAACCAACTAAGATGAATTCTGATTGGGTTAAGAAGAGATAACAATTCTTAAATTATTTGAATCTAAACCATCAATATCAGATGAATTCCATACCATTAGATTTTCAATTTAAGCATATAAAGGTTACATATGAAATTCAAAAAGAACACATGAAATATATACATGAGAGGGAAACACACACTTTAGATCACCACCACAAGAATCTATTGTATGAATAACATTGTACTTCTGCACTAATATTTCATTAAACTTCAGAAAAATTACAAAATGTTCAAAATAAATATCCTTTATGTTTTTGCCAACTCTTTTAGTCAATCAAAAATACAAATATATATAGAAAAATATATTCCCCAAGACAAGGAGGTCGATCTCAACTCCTTACCAAAGTTGGATCTGGTTACAAAATTATAGCAACGCGTTTAGAACTGTCTGCTAGGAAATAGGAATCAATTTTCTAGAAAATAGGTTGTAACGATCCATTGAAATATTCCAAACCATGACACCCGTGAAGAAAAAGAGAGAGTTATTTTTGAATGTGCTCGTTATTGACAAAAGACGCTTTCAGTTTTCAAAAATTCCTCTCCAGATTCTTGGTATTTGTGCCCAAATATAATGACTAAAACAAGAAATCATTAAATGTTTAAATCTAAAAATGAGGTTGTAAAGATCCATTTGAATATTCCAAACCTTGAAACATGTGAATAAACTGAGAGAGGTATTTGTAAATGGTATCATTCCTGAAAAAATCTTGTTTTAGTTTTCAATTAAATTCGTTTCCATCATATCAGTATCCATGCCCAAATATAATGAATAAAACAAGAAATATTAAATTTTTAAATGTAAAAAATAGGTTGTAAAGATCCATTCGAATATTCCAAACAATGACACTTGTGTAGAAACTGAAATAATTGTTTATGAAGGGGCTCATGCCTAAAAAAAAAATCTTTAAATTTTCAAACATTTCTTTACATGTGGTCAGAAACTAAGTTTGAAGTTGACTACAAAAACAATCATTTCTTGAACTCGCATAGCAAATTTCCTTTTGACATTTTCTTCTATTGATTGGCTTTGATTGATGGTTGAAGGTCACTGATTTATAGTTTGATACTTGATATGATGATAAGGATCCCCAGGACCACTTCATTACCTTTTCAAACACCATTTTCTTCAACATATTAATATATGTTAAATACTCGATTCAAACTTTGACCCTTGAGAAAATTATAGGACACTAACTTTTTCTACAATGGGTATGTTGTCCTCCCTGTGAGGAAAAAAATAACTCATTGAACATGTGCCTTCATGCATTGGGTTGTTCTCAACTTACAAACTGACTTGTATCCTTATCCAATTGGAATCAAACTACAACCCAAATTGTACACTAGAATTAGAACTGAAAAATTATTGTTGAAAAGATGCTCTTAGTGTTGAGATTATTCATCACACTTACCTACTCTAAGATACTGAAAGAACAATGGATCAACTGATACTATAATTCGAATAAAACCAATCAAGCAATTGGATACTTGATTGAAGCATACATTCAACGTTTCCAAGTAGACATAAACTGCGCACCAATAGTCTGCACACACCATTAACTAAACTATAGAGTGACAACATATAATCATATTGTGCCTGCACCAACCAAAATCATCTACTCTCTACCAATACTGTGCACACCATGCATGAAATAATTATGTGTGTGCACACTACATGCACCTTTTATGTGTATGCACACCGCACAATGCTAAATTTAGCGCGCACACCTGCACACCAACATTTTTCCATGCGACACCAAAATTTAGTGTGCACTCCTGCACACCGACATTTTTCCGCGTGGTGCCATAATTTAGTGTGTGCACCAAAACACCACTATTTTTCCACACGGTGCCAAAATTTAGTGTGTGCACCCGCACACCAACATTTTTCCGCGTGGTGCCATAATTTAGTGCGTGCACCAACACACCACTATTTTTCCACACGGTGCCAAAATTTAGTGCGTGCACCCGCACACCAACATTTTTTCGTGTAGTGCCAAAATTTAGCACGCGCACTAGCACACTAATATTTTTCCGCGCAGTGCCCAATTTTTACATATCATAATCTTTTTATTGCACATCATGCATTTTTAGTGCGCCCACCTGCACACATTCATTTTTATGTGCATCAATTCCTTGTGAACTCCACTGCAGAAATTGGGGATTTTGCTTAAATGTTTCCCAATATCTACAATAGAAAATTTGCAACTATGAAATTTGTTAAATTTCACTTCGATAACACCAGTTCAACCTCTGCAACATAAAATCCTTGTGGTTTGACATTTCTAGAAATGATTTTTTCCCAAACTCAAGTCTTGAATCGAGAATTTTAATTACCAATCTCGCTCCAACTATCATGGCTTCACTGTAACTTCAAATTCGATCAATTCCAGGTATGAATTTCCTAGAACAGATATTAAATCAATAATATCTCACCACATGGCCTAATTTCTCATTTTTCCCATGAATTTAACAACGGAAATTGGGAATTTTCCGAATTCCTCCCAATTGTTGTTACTTTTTACCATGGGCGCTCTATAACTTGAGATTTGGCTAGTTTGAAATCAATCCTCTGTAAAATTTCTCCTCAACCCAACTTGCTTTGCCCATCCAGGCTCAATGTTGAAAAATAAATCTCCGATACCATATTGTAACATCCCCGACCACCCAGGTTGGGGCATGATACTCCAAAAAACTCTTTCATTCTTTCATACCATGCAGTAAAATACCCAAAATCGAACTGAGATATGCCACATACATTTCTCGAACTACATGCAATTAAAAAAATATACACACACAACTCTTGTGGAAATTTATATATAAAACGTAAACACACAAATACCTACTATAAATACACATATTCATACAGAAATGACAGTAAACATATACATACAACATATACAAGCAATACACATAAATATAAAGATAGTTATAACCACAATAAGATAAACCCATAAAAATAAACAGGTAAATAATAATGCAACATGCAAATTTGTCACGCAGTTGACACTTATCTTGGTAAGAATATCATCAGCTACATGTAGACCTTCCATGAACCTCCCAACCTTATACCACACTACTCATCACTCTTAGCGGTGGTTCACCCCCGAGTTGGGACTAAAATCCATTCGGGTAAACGGTTACTAACCAGTATAATGGTTCATATACAATAGGAAAGACTCCATCGCAGGTGCTAAATCAAACTAACAGCCTATTGTCCCTCATTCCCCACATGCTTGTCCCACCCTAGGAAGTGTTCCCCTTCTCTGCTCAATAGTCCTTTGGCTGCCCCACTTCGTTTTTCAGGCTTCAACAACAGGCCGAACAAGAAGTATCATAGTTGTAACATCCCTCTTTGGCGCACTGAGAAAACTTATTCTTCGAGGACACTTGCTCGCAAGTGATCTAGACTTTTATGATGTTAAACCATTTATACTTGATTATGATGCAATTGACAGACGACATGATGTTTTACTATTTGATGTAGACAGGTGCTATTGACTCAGTTTTATTGAGTGTGCAAGGTTTTTGACCTTGAGGATGCAGAGGCATCGGTGGAACACCTTGGACTCTGGACTGAGTCAGGGAGTGTGCTATTTGGGTTGATTTATTTACCGTGATATTTAATTGATTTGATGATTTGACGTTGACATGCTCTAATACGATTGTCGATGATGCAAGCTAATAATATCTTGCCGACAAAACTCACATATGGAGTAAAGGAGCCACACACGATTTCTAGAGAGGTTGAGGGAAAGGGGTGGACAGTAGCCCTGCCACTGCGTACTAGCACTCCCGTCGTGGCTCGAACTGTAGGTTAACGATTACCTAGTTCGAGATAATCCACGATGTCATGAGGGTATACTGTGACAGTCGCTCACGATGATTCTAAGGGGCACACAATAAGGCGGGGGCCTTATTCCTTAGAACCCTTAGTCTCCCACAAGTTCACCTAGCGGAGTGTTGACTCCAGGGTTTATAGATGTCTACCAATCAGTCCAGTTGGTGAGTGGCACCCTTGGAGCACGTTGTGCATCCTGAAGCGCACGTCGCACAAAATAAACACAAGAAGCGAGTGGCACCATTGGAGCACATGGTGCATCCTGAAGGGCACGTCGCGTAAAGGAAATGAACGAGGTGAGTGGCACCCTTGGAGCACATGGTGCTTCTTGAAAGGAATGTCGCATTGATGTGGATGAAGAAAACAAACCTAAATAGCCCAAAGACAATAACGCCTTAATAAATTCTTAAAATGACACCCCTAAACAAATCGTCGTCCAGTTCAAAATCTAAACCTAAGTAGAAAAAAACACTTCTCTAAGATAAAAATTCCGTTTAACCTTAAGGAAAAAGGACCTAACTCTAACTCTAAAAAGAGCCTAACCCTAATTCTAAATGAAATAGCTCCTATGAATATTGACCTAATCCTATACCCAAATATCATTAGTAATAACAATTAACCCTAGTAACCATTAAAATAATTAAGCAAAATATCATTATGAGATTTTAGGCTAGAGTTCGCACCACAATGTAGTGCAAGGAGAATACAATTTTTAGAACGTACTTGAGCTCTAGTTCTTGGATTTATTAGTGTTAACTTCATCCAACTACAACCAATATATCAACGGAT
This sequence comes from Picea glauca, assembly GCA_000966675.3. Classification (NCBI taxonomy): domain Eukaryota; kingdom Viridiplantae; phylum Streptophyta; class Pinopsida; order Pinales; family Pinaceae; genus Picea; species Picea glauca. Next base: position 430,919 of record JZKD02S1511629.1, on the reverse strand, counting down.
ACTAGATTTCATAATCTTTTTCAACCATTTAACTTTTAATGAACTCATAACCTTCATTCAAATTGAAACATAACTTTTCTTAAAAATAAAAATATACATAAGTACAGTTTTAGTTAACTCAAACAATAAATTTCAAAGGCCTCTCCTTCTTTAAATGCAACCTGCAATGGGAGTTCATTAACATATTGAAATAATAACTCCCTCATGAACGCAATGGTTTTTCAAAAATTAAACTAATTCATAAATAAACGAATACCAAAATCCATAGTTTTGATTGACAGAATGCATAACCATCAGTGAATAAATTGAATGCTTAAGGGACTAAACTATA